>JASDQU010033862.1:996-14451 GCA_032191745.1 Picea mariana | reverse complement strand
TAATGCGAGATATAGTCGTGATGGGAAGTGTGAAAACGTGATTGTTTGTCGTTTCTCAGTTAAAAAAAAAAAGTGAAATTTACATCGAATATCATCGAACCCTACTTCCAATTCTACCGCGAGTTCGAGTTCAAGTTTTATCTACTATGTTAAGTGAACAACTGAGTAATCGTGAGGGATAGCTCGTATGGCAAGACGTGCGTATATTTTTCCAGTTTGGGGAGAGGTCACGAGTTCAAGCCTGGCTACGAGTCTCTCGGGCTGCTGCTTTCCACTCTCATATCATCCACTATGTGGGGAAGTATCGGGGTGGGTTCCAGGGTCCTAAATCGATATGCTGAAAAAATCATGTGCCAGGGTTAGCTCTTTTTTTTCACATGAAAAATGTCACATATATATATATATATATATATATATATATATAAATAAAAGATCACCTCACAATTACAATGATCGTAAATTACTTATTTATTTTTAATTTATTTAAAAATAAATTACTTTTTCTCATTTTTATTTTTTATTTTTTTTCTTTTTTATTTGTAATAGTGTTGGGTTATTTTTTTTAATATTTTGTTTGTAAATTAGTGAGCTTTGATTTTTATGATTTTTAAAATGTTACAATTTTAAGTTGGACCATAAGATCCCAAAGCTTGTACCCTTTCACATCAATGCCATAGATAATGAAGATATATTTCACATCTTTGTTATCCAATTTTGACCACTTTTCCTTAGGCATATGAGCTTATGCCCCATAACCAAAAACATGAAGATGTTGAAGTGAGGAATTTTTTCGTGTCCAAATCTCCGGAGCGGTCTTATCCACAAGAGATGATGTGACAGACCTCCTAATCAAGTAACATGCAGTAGAAATTGTGTCTCTCATAACTTATTCTCTAACCCAACTCTTCTAAGAATACTCCTAGCTCTCTTCATCAACATTTTGTTCAGCCATTTTGCAAGTCCATTCTGCTGAGGGGTATATGGAATTGTCTTATGTCTTTCAATTCCATTCTCCTTATAAAACTTATCAAACTCTGCAAAAAAAAACTCACGACCGTTTTCAATCCTCAACACCTTAATCTTCCTACCAATCTGATTTTCCAAGAGAGCTTTAAACTCCTTAAACCGACTAAAAACCTTAGATTTAGTTCTAAAATATAACTAGGTCCTTATAAAATAACCATCAATGAGTGACACATTATACAAAGCCTTAGAAATCAAAGGAAATTTAAGTGAACCAAATACATCATAATGAATAAATCCAATAACCCAAAAGATTTGTGAGAAGTAGAATAAAATTGAACATGGTTTTGTTTTCCATATATGAAATGCTTGTAAAAAATCAAATTCAAGAGCACAATCATTCAAATCATCGACAATATTTTTGTTTATCAAGGCTCGTAGGCCCTTCTCACCTATATGGCCCAATCTTTGGTGTCATAGCATTGTCTTCTTTGCAAGTAATTTGTTTTCTAAAGCAAGAGCTTGTTTAGGTACCCAGAAAGTGTAGATTTTACAGATCTCTCTAATGTAGAAATTGAAGAACTACTACATTAAATAATGCATGCATTAAGTTGGAACAAAGTACCCATACAAACACCCTTAACAATCTCCATAGCTCCTCAAACCATCTTACACCCTTTGTTAGAGAAAACAACATGCACACTTGCATCATTAAGTGTGCTTACTTATAGTAGGTTTCGTGCCAAACTCAGAATGTGCAAAACTCCATTGGTCCCTTTAGTCTTCCATCAAGGAATTTGATCAAATTTGAGAGAAGAGTGTGTAGAACTTAAATAAACACAGTTGTAGTAATAAACAACACAAAAACATATGACCATTAGACAACGATTTCCTAGAAAAAACCCTTCAAGGAGGAAAACCCCACACTCTAAAGCACACTCAATGTTACAATACATTATAGAGTCTAAGTGCTCTCAAGAAGAGTGTTCAAGAGTAACATAAAGATTTTAGAGAAATTTTGACAACATAAAAGTAAGATAAAAAAGACAAATTGGTGGTTACTCATAACACTAAGAAATTAGTGACTACTCAAACTCAAAACCAAATCAAAACCAAACTTCTGTGGTAGAAGAGACAAATGCTCTAAGTCAAACTAGTGAATCATGCAATTGTCTTATTGCAAGGTGGGCCATGACCATCATTTCTTTAGGTAGACCAACTATACCCCATCTTTGACCATCATTTGTTTTTTCTTTTTCCAAATTAGAGTTTACTTATTCCGAGGTGGGCCATGATCATTATCTGTCTAGGTTGACCAACTACACTATTATCTTTGACCACTTTGCATTTAGGTTTTTATTTTTATTTTTAACCGAGGTTGGATAAACATTCCAACAATGTAAAAGCAAGAGTTTGTTCACATATGGTGACTCCCTAGTAGCATTTGTTGTGAGATACGTGGCGAGATTTCATTCGATTTAGATATAAAACCACGGCTGAGCTATCTCTTCTGGAACAAAGTGTACGTGACAACGGCAGAAAAGTCCAAGTCACCTCCGCACGTGTACCCCTAATGTCTTGGTCAATCGGTAAGTGCCAGTTGTGAAACGGCGCCTCCATTATCCATATACTTCATAATATTCCTCTTTATTTTCTCTATTCTATCTGCTTAACACATTTTAATTTCAGATAAGTTAGAGCCGTGATGGGAAGTGCGAAATGTATTATTGGCCACTAATCTAATATTCTGTTTATGTTATTGCTAAAATAGTTAAAGGGAAATTGATATTTTTGACCAAAAATATGGTAAATGTTATAGGTTAATATTATACCATTTAAATTAATTTTTAAAATGTTATAAGTTAATATTATACAATTTAAATTAATTTTTATAAAATTTTATCAATTCAAAATAACAATGTACATTAAAAAAATATTAATCAAAATTTGATAATATTTAATATATAAATAATTGAAACCTAAAACATCTAAACCTTCTATTATTTTTCAATATAATAAATAATCTATAAATATAATGTATAGCCTGAGTGGGCCTAATGGTTAAGAACATGTGTTTCCTCTTAAGAGGTCACGGGTTCAAATCCAGAGGGGGGTAGGGTATGTATACCTTCGTAGACTTTACCAGTCAAATCGCTGGACGGAGGGGGGTCCCTTGTCCCACAAACAAGGAGATCTCATACACCAATTTGATTTAAAAATAACTTGAATGATCGATATGCAATATGATAAGTTTTGTTTTATGATTTTATTATTTTATTCGAAATAATAAAGTAATATAATATTATTACTTGATATCATAGTTGTAATTTAAAGGTTGTTTTATGATTTTATTATTTTATTCTAAATAATAAATTAATATAATAGTATTACTTCTTTTACAAGAAGAAAAATTTTGCTATTATATTTATGAAAAATATAACTCAATTTCTATGAGTGGCTTTGTATCGAGCCTTGAGGTTAAAGAGGTCGGAGGCAGAGCCAGAAACCAAGAGATTCAAGATAGAAATGGTGACTAATAGTGTTGTTAGTCCATGCTTAGAGTGAGGACATGAAGAATATAGATCTTAGATACAAACCAGAATAATTAGAAAGTGCTTGAGAGTGATTAGAACATGTTTATGAAGAAAGAGGGGCCTCGTGATTATCAAACCAATGATTATAGGAGATTAACTCGTCTTGTTTCTGAAGGGCGATCTTGGAGAGGGCATCAACTTTTTTGTTGTTTTCTCTCGGGGTATGAAAATAGGTGACGTGTCTGAACTTTTGTTGGAGCTCCCGAGTTCTTTCCATCCAACCAAGAAGAGCGGAGACCTGAAGCTTGCCTCTGGAGTTTAACCAGTCTATAATAATTTTTCAATCTTCGAGGAGTTGAAGGTCCAAAAAGTTGTGCCTAGACGCCAAGAGAAGTGATGCCCATGCCCCCATCAATTCTGCCTTTGTGTTGGAACCAGGCCCACAGTTGAGAGTCCAACAGAAGTAGGAGGTATTTGATAATCACAAATGTCCACTGGCTCCACATTTGAGCCCGTTTGAGTGTGCAACACCGTCAAACCACGCTATAGGCATTCTCGTGGAGAGGGTCAGATTTTGAGTGAGCTTTGGACGATGGATTCTCCGGTAAAAGGTAGACCAAGAGTCAAAAGAGCCAAGGGCTCTATGGACCACCTCCGAGATGGAGGGAATCGAGCTTTCAAAATCTGTGATGTTTCTTTCCAGCCAAATGAACCAACAAATGAAAGGTGGCAGTAGGAGATGTGAATGTTGGTGAATGCTCCACGATTTGAGACAATCCCGAAGAGTTGGTCCAAGCCATGAGGACGTTAGATGAAGCAATTCTGAAATACGGGTCCATATGCCTCTAGTAAGAGTGCATTCAATGAAAATGTGAATAGCAGTTTCCTCGTCCCCATGACAGAGGTGGCAAAAGTTAGGGCCAATCCTCCCCTTCTTTCGAAGGATGTCCCAGGTATTAATTTTGCAATCCAGGGAGAGCCAGATGAAGAGCTTAATCTTCATCAGAATTTTCCATTTCCAAATGTTTTTTCTCCAGTGATTGGTAGGAAGTGGTTAGATTAAATTTGTGATGGTTGTGTAGAGATTACTGACAGATGGGTGCCCAGAGGCATTGCCTCTGATCCAAAGGAGAGAGTCCTCCCTGTCCGAGAGCTTTATTCCTGGAGTTGTAAGAGAGGAAGTGAAAATTTCCCATTCAATAGCTAGTGTTTCTTGTAGTCTAAGTTCTTCACTGGTGCACCATCAATGAGAGAAAGAGATAGTGTCGCTCATAATTTTTTCTTGGAAAAGGAAATATATTTGTGAAGAGTGCAGGTGGTCCAGTAGTTGTGCTGAAAGAATTGAGGAGGCTCCCATGCCTAGTATATGATCCTTGCCAATGTGGATGGAATGACCAGACCCCGGATTCCAAGAGAACCAAAAGAAAATAAGAGGGGCAGTCCTGACAAAATTTCTCTAGGTATAGGAGGCAGAGCATGGTAATTGTGGGGACGATCTTAGCCAAGTAGTAGCTAAGAGATGAGGAAGGTACTTGTCCAAGATAACTGAGTGCCAAATCCCTGAAGTAAATAAAACCCACCAAAGAGTATTTGCAGCAAGTTCCAGGTTGAAGAGGAGTATGTTTCAAAGGTCCCAACCTCCTTTCTATTTTGGTTTTGCAAGTGTATCCCAACTATAGAGATGGAGGCGGGAGGCGGATGTACAACCTGATCGGAGAAAGTTGAAAGAAAGCCTGTGAAGTTTATGGAGCATGGTTACTAGGAGAGAAACCAATGCCATCTAATAAATCGGTTGGCCTTCCAGTATTGCTTTTAAGAGAGTAAAGCGCCCACCGAGAGAGAGCCAACGATTGCACCAGTTCCCAATTTTTTTTTTTTACTTTTTCTAGGAGCCAGTTCCAGTCAACGTTCCTATAGGAGTTTACCTTAATGAAATAAGCAAGATAATCGAATCCTTTCGACAGATTTGTAAAGGTATGAGGGAAGAGTGACTGGAGAGAGATAAGACACTGATCGGTGAGGTTTGAAAAATGAAAGGTGGACTTGGACCAGTTTATCTGGAAGCTGGTGGCCCTGCAAAAGACTAGTAAGATGGTTTTGATTTCTCGCCATTCAATTATAGAATCATTTTTCATAATTAGGACATCGTCAAAGAAAAGAAGGTGGAGAATCTTTAACATCCTTGAAACTTTTACACATGTCAGGTTCCCTTGCAGTTGGTTTCATTTAAGAAGAATGCTTAGGTCTTCCATAATTAAAATAAATAGGAAGGGAGATAGTGGGCAGCCTTGGCGCAAGCCTCTGCCACTATGGAAGAAAGGTGAGGTTTCACCATTGACTAGTATAGAGAAGGTGGCCATTGTGACACAACCCATGATCCAATTGATAGTAGTCAAGTTGAAACATGATTGAACCAAAATCAACAGAAGAAAGTCCCAGTCGATACAGTCAAAGGCCTTTTTTAGATCTAATTTAAGAATCAATGCCTTTGATTTTTTTTTTTTTATACTACAAAGACATTCTTTTGCAGTTCCTATTGCATGGAGGATTTGTCTACCTTGGAGAAAGCCCTATTGTTCGTTGGTTAAGGAGTGAGAAAGAACCGGTTTTAAACGATTGGCTATAAGTTTTGTAATCAATTTGTAACACAAATTACATAGTGAAATAGGTCTGTAATCTCCAAAGGACAAGGGATTGTTTTCTTTCAGAATCAGGGTCAGGTAAGTAGAGTTTAAAGAGCCAAAAAGTATTCCCCGAAGCCTGGAATCTTCAACCAATTCAAGAAGTTCAGGACCTACTAGATCGAAATAAAAGAGAAAAAATTCGACGATCCAGCCATCCAGACCAAGACTCTTATCAATTTTAAAAGAGTGAAGGATATCTTTTACCTCCTTAAGTGAACAAGGTCGAACCATAAGGCTAATGTCCTCCACAGTTGCCATTCTGGGATAGAGGCTCGCCACTCTAACTGAGTCCAAGATTTGGGGGTCAGTTCTAGCTCCATAAAACTTCTTGTAGTGTTTATAAGCTGTTGTTTTTAAAGATCGTTGATCTTTAAATGTATAGCCAACGTCATCTGTAATTGCCCATAAGTGTTTTTTATTTCTACGGTTACTAGAAAAGGTGTGGAAGAACTTTGTGTTGTTGTCCCCACATTTAAGCCATGTGGCTGTGCGTCGTTGGCGCCACAGTGCCTCTTCAACCAGAAGTAGCTCATTTCGTTCAGTCTCTAGACAATTTAATTCCTTATCCAAGTGTGAAATGTCGTCGATCTTGTGGGAAAGTTCCAACAAAGTCGCCTCCAACTCAAGTAGTCGCTGAAGTCGAATACGTCTGTGAGATATAGCCCATCTGTGTACCAATCGCTTGAGGGAATTTAATTTTCCAACCAAACGGTGCTGGACATTCGGTTAAGTAAGATAGAATGGATCCGTCCACACAAGTTTGACTAAACGGTGGATATCTAGTTCCATGAGCCAGCTTGGATTAAATTTAAATGGATAGGAGAAATTTCTGCAAGGAGCTAGTTGCAAAATGACCCGGGCATGGTCTTAGAAGAATGGTGATTCAACCCATGTCCTAATACAATCATCCTGGCGAAACAAATCTACTGAGAGAATGAAAGGTCCAATCGTTTGGAAATCACATATGGTCTAGTGCGCCCATTGCGCCAGGTAAGTACGATGGTAGCTGACTTTAGATACACAATATTGTGTGAATGAAGGAGCGAGGAGAAGTAAGTGGACAATGGGTCCACCGAAGCTGTGGAACCCCATATTTCCCCTACGCTAGTTGTGTAGTTCATATCCCCAACTAAAATCAAATCCTTACCTGACAGTAATCTGTGGCCTGCCATTTTATCCCAAAAGGTTTTTTGATCGCTACATGGGGCATAAATGTTTAGAAGAGTGATCGAAAGAGCATTCCAAAGAGAGGTACCCTTCAGGAGGATACCACCACTGCATGGAAAAGGAGAAAGCGAGAACTTTGAGGGATCCCAGGTGACAGCTAATCCTCCCGAAGTACCTGAGGAACTAACTAAAGCTGAAAGCCAATTTGGGCGAAAGTTGTAGAGAAATTTTATCACTTTTGAATAGGGATGATTTTAGGGGCTAAATTTTGCTCATGGGCTAATTTTCCATGGTTTTTCCGAAAACGAGATTCGCTATTTTAAAAATGATTCGCCCAAATTCTATAGGATAAAATTATTTTACCTTCAAAATCGCCAAAATTTTATAAAAACTAAATAAAATACTTAGAAATTTGAATATTTAAAAAAAAATATCGCCAAACATTTATAGTTGACATATGAAGGATTAGTAATATTTGCCAAGGTTTCTACATTTAAAAATAAATTTCCATCCTTAAAATCATCTCTGCAAGTTTTGAACCAACAACAAGTGTTTCTTGTAAGAAAATTATATTCGGTGTGGTCTAGTGGAGTAGGCATCTGAAGGAGGCGGATTTTAGGCTCTCCTCGCCCCTCTAATGTTTAGAGAGAGAAGAATAATTGTTTAACCCTTGCCATGGCTTTAATGCCTCTAGGAACCCCAAGATCCAGTGGTGTTGTAGTAGGATTGGTGACAGAAACCTTATCCAGAGTTGCCTCTTTTCGTCTAGCACTTCTTGTTTTAACCGAGGAGAGTGCAAAACCCCTGCCCTTTGACTAGCTGAAATCCTTGTCCATTTGATCTTCAAATGTAGTGACAATGTTTGAAGTCGAGGCCATATCCGAAGATCTAAGAATGGATTTCCCTTAGTATGTAGGTAAGGGGACCGGGGAGAGGACCTTGCGATAGGAAAGAACCAGGCTATCCATGAGCTCGACCAGTGTATCGTTTCTTGGGTCAGTTTCTCTATAACCCACATGTAAATAATCAATGTGGCTCGCAAAATGCCCAAGTTCACACAAGGGTGTTTTAAAAAGGGTAGGAAGGGTATCACTACTAGGTAGGCTAAACGTTGTTGTAGCAATAGATTGTGAAGAGGTAGCCCAAGTCGTAATAGGTGGGGTAATAGATGAGGTAGGTGAGAGCAAGTATTGTGTGGGGAGGTGAAGAGGTCCAAAGTACAGAGAGGGGGCATCTGCAGATGGTTGCTGGGGGATACACTAGGAAGGCGGGTGTGGGTTGCAGGGGGGAGGTTAAGAGGCTAATGTACAAGATGGGGGAGATTTGTCTAGAAGTTCCCTTTCCCAGGCAATTAAGGAGAAGTAAAGGGAGGGATAGTGAAGTCTCAACTTACTAGTAGTTGTATTCGGGGCAGTATGAACCGATGAGTCTTGTGAGTCAGGATGTGGAGCTGATGTGTGTTCCCCAAGAGAGTCTTATTTAGAAGAGAGCTCTAGCAAAGTATTTTCTGACAAATCTTTTGCCTCTCTGCCAGTGCAATGTTTATGGAGGTGACCCGTTTGTTTACAAAGCGTACACTTGAAGGGTATACCAAGGTAGTCGATATTTTTTTGGATGGTGTGTCCCCTCCACTCAATTTCTATCGATTCCTGAAGACCTTCGTGGATGTCCAGTTCCACAAAGATTCTAACAACCCTTTTGTTAGGAGCAGTTAAAACTTTTGAATCAATAGTTAGGACAGTGCCAAAAATGGTGCCTATAGCCTCCAAAGCTTTATGGTTCTAGAGATAGAGAGGGAGTCTTGGGAGGAGAACCCAAACATGTCGAAATAAAAAAATAATCTTGAGTAGGATTAAAACTTATGTGCCACCTTTTGAGCATGAGGCTCCCTCCAAGTAACCAATGTCCCTTTCGTATCAAGGAGGTGTCCTCCGGGGAGTGTAGATGGAATCTGAACCACCCATGTGTAAGGTAGGAGATATCTGGTGAGTAGCCAAGAAATGGATTCCAGGATGAATGAACCCATGCAACAATGTCTTTCTTGCAGAGAAACCAGTATGAAATCCTGCCCCCCAAAGTGCACAAGGCTAAGTTGACTGTGTCTTTTAGTCCCACGTCGTCTCCTATCACCAATTGTTTTTTTTTTTCTTTGGGTGCCAAGGCCGAAGAGGAGATGTTCTACTACATGTGGGAGTGGCAGAACCCTTTGGTCTGGTAGAGGCGAAGGGTAAAGGAGATGGAGACGGGTTGTGTGTAGCTGAGGTACTGGTTTGTAGCGTATGGTGTGGGTGCAAGTGAGGGGAGAAGGGTGATGGGATGGGAAAGGAAGGCCCAGAGGAAGTGGAAAGGGGGAAGGTGGGAGGAAGAAACGGAGGGGGGTTCATAGTTGCAGTAGGAGAGTGTAATATTGTTTGGTGGGGCGAGGGTAGGACAAGACAAAGAGGTAGTTCGGGGGGAGAAGTTGGGATCAGATTTTGTTGCTGACAGGGAGAAGTAAGGGCAGGCTTTGTGTGTGCGAAAGTTGAGGGAGAGAGGTCTACATTGTGCCAAAAAGCATCGTCATATGCACCCACGAGAGCGTTGACTTCAACCTCCATGGAAGCTTCTACCCAGTCTAATATTATTACTTGATATCATAGTTTCACAGAATCTGTATTTTTGAAATTTATTCTCTACGTTATGGGAGCTTAGGAATCGGTAGGGAACCTTCTGAATTGATTGATAACTCTTTTGGGAACTTGAGAGCTTTTTGGGAGCTTCAACATCAAGGAAATGGGAGCTTGGGAACTAGTTTCCCAAATAGAGAGCTTTAAATTAAAATGTAAATATTTGATTCCATTATTACAAATACATAATTTATTACAAATATTTTCATTAGATTTACTCAAAATATCACTATAAAACAAAGACTAAACTACACTAAATATTATTTTAAAAATTATTTAAGTAAAAAAACTTAATACTACACACTTTATAGTTGTGGATATGAAAATGTATGTTTTCCTTCAAGCCCACATTAAATATGAAAGTGAAATAAATCAATAACCTATCCATTTCATATTTTAATTGGAAGAATAATGCTTCAAATTTACAAAGATGTTTGAAGTTTATATATGTAAAGTTTAATTTTAAAAAGATGTTAAAATTTTATATATGTATTTTCAATTTTATTTCTCATTTTCTAATCAAATCTTTATATATTAAAGTTTCAATATTGTGTTAAATATATTTATATAATTATTAATACAAATTAAATTAATAATTTCTATGTTGTAGTTATTGCACTAGGAGCAAAGTTGTTTTATATTAATGTTGTTTTAGATTGACTTTCAATTTTATTAAAATAAGATTTAAAATGTATCATTATCTTGAGACTATATTTTATTTTTTAATATTTATTTAAAATTATGATTATATAAATACTATAATATTTAATATATTTAAATATATATTTTTTTATTGTTATTTCAATTTTATTCATTAAAAATATTAAATATGAAAAATAAAATATTCACTAAAAATATTAAATATTTCAAAATTTAATATATAATATATTTCCAAAAAACTAACCCAAATAACATATTATTTAATATTAAATAACATTAACACAAATATGTTAGCTTTTAAAATAGCATACTAGACATCCTCAACTTGAAGGGCATCTTTACATTAATTAACTCCAAATAGATCTTGGAAATGGTATCTTTTTGATATTAACAAAGTTCCCATAAATACAAAACTTGATGACTCATTCCCTTTTCCTTTTGTCTTTCATGTGTTTTTCAATGCAAGTATTTTAAAAAAATAAAGTATGGTTTATAAATAATATTTTAAATATTTAAATATTTTTTAAAAAATATGCGTTTCATGTGTTTTTCAATGCAAGTATTTAAAAAAAAAAATGGTTTATAAATAATATTTTAAATATTTAAATATTTTTTATAAATATGTGTTTTTAAATGCTTAAAAAAATAAAGTATATCTTTATGGTTTATAAATAATATTTTAAATAATTTATTTTGAATAATATTTTAAATATTTAACCCTTCTAGGAAGACAGGAGCCCTGTTGGAAATTTCCTCTGGTTTCTTCCCGCAAATTTAGATGATATTTTAATTATATTTTGTTTTTTTATCAATATATTTTGACTTAATTAATTTAGATGGTATTTTAATTATATTTTGTTTTCTTATCAATATATTTTAATTTATAATGTTTTAATTATATTTTATTTTCTTATAAATATATTTTGGGTTTTCTCATCATATATTGATTTTGAAAAAAATAAATAAAAAAAATGTATTTAAATTTTTTCTAACTTGTCATATATATTGAAGAGAATGTAATTTAATACATAAATTTAAATTTAAATTTAAAATAATAATATAATTTTGTGTGAGCTTTAAGATGTAAAAAAACAAAATTCATTAGTAAGAAAACATTTCTTACTTGTTATTTGTGTTATGTGAGATTTAAAATGAATCAAACACGTTGTTAAAAGTTTAGTGGTTGTTTAATACAAGTATTTAACTTTGTTGCTGTTAAACAATCACAATAGTAATAACCATAATGTCTATTTTTTTTTCATACATATTCAATAATCATTTTGATTACATTTACTGATTACACTTACTAATTTGAAAGAGAAACATGAAACTTCCCAATTCAAAAGCCAAAATATTGATGTTTATCTTCAAAGCCTTGGTTAATATTTTTTCTTTGGAAATTGAAGGGATGTTTCCCCATATTAATGAACGACATTCTTAGTAAATCCATTAACATATACTAGTGCATCTAACTTAAGGGGATTCAATTTGGGGAGTTGTCAGTGCAAAACTAGACAAATTTCCAATTACATTGATGATAGTTGATTGAACTAGCCCCTTTCCAATTACATTGATGATAGTTGATTGAACTAACCCCTTAGGCTAGCGTTAGTTAATATTGAACAAGGGAACATCTTTATAGTTTTATTTGCAAATAGTTTTTTATCTACAATTTCTTTATACATCACAATAACCCTAAGGATAATTTTCCTAAAAAAATAATAAGTTCTAAGTTTTACAAAATGTTAAAGATACAACAATCTAAATGTATAGATTATGCCAACTTGTGTTTGAAATACTTGTGCATGAAATGAATCTTGTAATCACATTTGTGTAACATAGTTGTAATGTGACCTACTCTTGCAATTGGTGCATGAACTCCCTCTCCCGTGAAACAAACTGACATAGATCAAACTTCTCAACATTTTTATAAGCATCTAAAATTGCCTTAAATATGAACTTATTTTATTGAAAACCCTTTTGCTTCATTGTGTAAAACATTCTTTTTACACTTTCTACATTGTTCTCACGCTTTCTACCAAGCATAGCTTCCTATAACTAATTATTATACATATATAATTATATATAGCTAAAAACTACGAACTTATGTGCTCATGAACATCTTGAGAACTTTGTTGATCCTCTCATCACTACCAAATTCAAGCAAATACATCAAGATCCAACCCATATGCTTACTTTCCATCACAAGCTTCCAACACTTCAAAATGCACCCCCACTACATAATAGAATATCATTAATCAAGACCCAAATATAGTGTGTGTGAAATCCACATTTACATACACATCAAGTTGTTCCACTGCCTCTCTTGGAATGCATCCTTTCTTCAAAACAATGCTAATGTTTTTTTTAATGTAATCTCATTGGGTGAAACTTCTAGTTTTAACATATGGTAAATATTAGCATCCTCTCTCAATGTCGCATCTTTAATGAACATGCTAATGACGCTATTAAAAGAAATAGCATTTGTAAGAAATCATAATCCTAATATTTTGTTCATGATTCTAATGACTTCATTAAGCTTTCCAAATATTTTATACAATGTCAACATCATAGAAAATTAAAATTTATTTGCTTGTTGCCTTTCTTTTAAGACCTTGAACACTTCTTGTGCCTTAATCACCATGCCAACATAAGTATAAAGTTTAATCATACTACATGATGGAAAGACATCCCACTCAACACGTAATTTCTAAATTCCTTTGTAGGTTTCTTATCCTTGAAAATACCACATTTACTATAAACCTTAATCAAAGAGCTATA
>JASDQU010033859.1:6481-21967 GCA_032191745.1 Picea mariana | reverse complement strand
GAAGGACAACATTAAACGACTAAAATATGAATTAAAACTACCTGGGAGTCTTGATTGTTTTAATGGAAGTTCATTATCGTCGACCAAAAATGTGCATGGAAGGGTCCCCGTGCTTGTCACACGTCTAGCTCTAGGAAATGCAACCATCTTAACCACATCACTATGATCCTCATCTCTACCACCATCTCTAGACTCTAATCGAGGTGTGGGTGTCTGGAGGTGCGTGTCATGGCTCCTATCCAAATTAGGTGTGAAAGATGGAGAAGTAAATAGTACTCTACCAGTTGCATGACCGCCCACATCAGGACTATGTAGCATCTTTGTAGCGCCACTACTACCAACACCGGGCTGAGCAGGCTCCAAAAATGTCTTTATAAAAAAGAAAATATTTTTTTCGTGAGATAATGTAAAAGTTAAAGAACAAAGTATCATAATCAAACATATGAGTACATTAAAAAAAACACTTTAAATTATGGTTATTACCTTATATGTGTTAAGTTGTGACATAAGGAGATTGATCTTTTCTTTGACGTTGGTAGTTTGATCTGGATGATCTAAGAAGATAACAAGTTCCTTGTTAGCTTTAATGATCTTTTTTTTTTATTAAGACCATCGGATCAGTGGATGAATAAAACCCCTCCTCATCGGCGGAATCATGATCAACATGGCCTACGGACTACATATAATTTCAACAAAAACAATGTTATTTCAATAAAATTATATAAGCAAATAATAAAAACAACATAAAATGAAAGTGTAAATTGATAATCATTCGCATGTTCTGCGGCTGGCCCTTTTCCATGATCATCCTACCACATTATAATATAATTAGAACCCCCAAATACTTAAAAAATTGATAATGATAACAAAAAAACAATGTTAAAGATAATATTTACAAGAATGTTAAAGATAATAAAAAAATATAATGCAATAAGTAGAGGTTTCTTAAAGAGGTGTTGCATAAGAACCTGCACACTATTAGTCAATGTTTCTATTTGATTCAAATGGTAATCCACTAATAACTCTTCCCTGGGAGATATCTTTTTTATTGCACATAGGAATACCTGATTCTCTTCATGTCCCTCATATATGCAATTTGGTTGTTTGTTTATTTTCCTGGGTTGTGTGTTGTTTATAAACCCTGGGATATTGCCGGAAGCTTTAGGCCTTCCATCAATATAGATAGTCACTCCCTTATTTTTATCCTTGTTTATTAGTTGTATATAATTTGCGGCAAGTGCATATCTCTGCATACTTCTCATGTACCGGACCAACCGCATCCAATCATTATAATTGTAACACGGTTTGACATAGTCCATCAATTCAGTTATTGTATTGTATTTTACAATTATTCCATCCATGGAAAATAGCCCCAAGCCATGCAGAGAGGATGGTGCAATGCGATATGTCCTATTGTTGACAACGAAGTCAACATCTATAGGAGGTAGTTCCTTAGGTACCCATTGTTTCACCAGATGCTTATACCTAAGTGGAACCTTTATGTCTCCTATGCTCTCATCATCATGAGAGCATGATCCTCCTTCGGCAAGAAAAAAAATTCATGCATCTACAAAATTTTATTCTGACCTTTTCACCTCTGGTCCTTGTTTTCTTATCATATCTACTAGATGCAGTCGCATTTCCGACCTCTATTTGTCCTAATCTTTCCTCACTCGACGAAGAAATATATGACAAGTACCTTTTTGGTTATACCTTCAATTGCATGTGCACGTGTTGTTAGTTAGTAGTCCATCATCATCCTAGTTCTAATTTATTAACTTTTTTTTCTATATTCAGAGTTCTAAATAAAAATTTTATATCTTTAGTTTTGGATGCACAATTATACTAGGGTGAAATTACCAATATTATTGGTCAACCACCTAATTTATTGTGTTATCCCTCTTGGTTTTGGACATATTAAGGACATATTAATGTGATAACACTAAGTACATGATAAATTTATCATATGGATCTAAGAAAAAAATAGTAGTAAGGTTGTTGTTTGTTGGATTTGTGCAAATTATAATTATTATAAGAAATGTCCATTGAAGATGAGGGTCAATGCTTTGGAGTAATAAATCCAACCATCAGTTGGTGTGTTGAAAATATTGGGTGCTTTAGTTGGCAATATGTCTAAGGCAAGCCAAGAGTAGAACTATACAAATATTAGTTTTGTTCAAAACAAGAGTAGAACTATACAAATATTAGTTTTGTTCAAGCCAAGAGTAGAACTATACAAATATTAGTTTTGTTCAATCCAAGTTGAAGAATAAGTTAGTTATGGCTATGGTTAACGATAGTGCAACCCACATTTTTATGTAGGAAGTAGTGGTTATTAAACTCAATGTGCAGTTGAAATTGGTGCAGTCTTTTTTCAAGGTAGTAAGATATAGTAGTTAGTTGTCAGAGACATGTAGTTAGTTAGTTTTTATGCCATCAGGAGCAATTGGCCAAGAGTCCCCGAAATGGTTTGGGATGCGACTTGCAACTGGGCATGAATCAGATATAGAGACTTAGATTGAGGAACCGTCCACTTCGATGGATTACTCGGATAGGATTTCAATTAGAGAACCCCTCACTCCCGGGTGCCATGCCTTAGAAGTTGATTTACTCATTGATTTTGAAAACTAGCGTTTTGCTCAATTTGAAGCAATGAAACATTTGGATTAAGGGGTCCAATTTACAAAACCATGCCTCGCGAGCGGATGGATAATTTGGTCACCTAGTCCATGCCTAAACAAGCTTGTAGCATCTCACAAAACTCAAAAATGTTGCTCCGTTAGTCTTTTATGCCCTAAGTGGGAATTGGCCAAGAGTGCCCGAAATGGTTTGGGATGCGACTTGAAACTGGGCATAAAATGAAAACTGAGACTCAATTTGAGGAACCATCATCTCTGGTGTATTTCTGGCATAGGATTTTAGATAGAGCATCCCTCACTCCTAGTTCCAACCCCTCGGAAGTTATTTTTTCATCAATTTCGATAACTAGAGCTTTGCTCAGTAAGGAGCAATGCAACATTTGGATTTAGGGGTCCAATTTACGAAACCATGCCTTGGGAGTGGATGGACAATGTGGTCACCTATTCCATGCCTAAACAAGCATGTAGAATCTCATGGATCTCAAAAATGCTGCTCTATTAGGCTTTTATGCCCTGAGGATGAATTTCCAAGAGTCCTCGAAATGGTTTGGGATGCGACTTGAAACTGGGCATAAAACAAAAACCAAGACTTGGATTGAGGAACTATCGACTCTCATGGATTCCTAGGATAGGATTTCAGCTAGAGAACCCCTCACTCCCAGGTTCCATGCCTCAGAAGTTTCTTTATTCATTGATGTCGAGAACTAGTGTTTTGCTCAGTTTGAAGCAAACCAACATTTGGATTAAGGGGTCCAATTTACGAAACTGTGCCTTGGGAGAGGGTGGAAAATATATTCACCTAGTCCATGCCTAAAAAATCTTGCAACATCTCACAGAACTCAAAAATGCTACTCTATTAGGTTTTTATGCCCTCGGGAGAAATTGGCCAAGAGTCCCTGAAATGGTTTGGGATGCAACTTGCAACTAGGAATATAACAAATATTGACACTCGGATTGAGGAATCATTGACTCCAATGGATTCCTGGGATATGATTTCATCTAGAGAACCCCTCACTCCCGGGTGCCATGCCTCAGAAGTTGCTTTAATCATTGATTTCGACAACTAGTGTCTTGCTCAGTTTGAAGCAATGCAACATTTGAATTAAGGGTCCAATTTATGAAACCATGCCTTGGGAGAGGATGGATAATTTTGTCACCTATTCCATGCCTAAACAAGCTTACAACATATCACGGAAGTAAAAAATGTTGCTTCGTTAGTCTTTTATGCCTTGAGCAGGAATTGGCCAAGAGTCCCCGAAATGGTTTGGGATGCCACTTGCAACTAGGCATACAATGAAAAATAAGAATCGGATTGAGGAACTGTCATCTCTGTTGGATTCCTGGCATAGGATTTTATCTAGATCATCCGTCACTCTCAGTTCCAACCCCTCAGAAGTTGTTTTTTTCATCGATTTCGATAACTAGTGCTTTGCTCAGTAAGAAGCAATGCAACATTTTGATTTAGGGGTCCAATTTACGAAAACATGCCTAGAGAGCGGATGGACAATTTGGTCACCTATTCCATTCCTAAACAAGCATGGAAAATCTCATGGAGCTAAAAAATTATGCTTTGTTAGCCTTTTATGCCCTGAGGAGGAATTGCCAAGAGTCCTTGAAATGGTTTGGGATGTGACTTGCAACTGGGCATAAAATAAAAATCGAGACTAGGATTGAAGAACCATCAACTCTGATGGATTCCTAGGATAGGATTTCAGCTAGAGCACCCCTCACTCCTGGGTGCCATGCCTCGGAAGTTGCTTTACTTATTGATTTCGAGAACTAGTGTTTTGATCTGTTTGAAGCAAACCAACATTTGGATTAAGGGGTCTGATTTACAAAACCATTCCTCGGGAGTGGATGGAAAATATAGTCACCCAGTACACACCTAAAAAATCTTGCAGCATCTCACGGAACTCAAAAATGATGCTCTGTTAGGTTTTTATGCCCTCGGGAGCAATTGGCCAAGAGTCCCTGAAATGGTTTGGGATGCGACTTGAAATTGGGCATATAACAAATATCGAGACTGGGATTGAGGAACCATCGACTCTAATGGATTCCTAGGATAGGATTTCATCTAGAGCACCCCTCACTCATGGGTTCCATGCCTCAGAAGTTGCTTTAATCATTGATTTCGAGAACTAGTGTTTTGCTCAGTTTGAAGCAATGCAACATTTGGATTAAGGGTCCAATTTACGAAACCATGTCTTGGGAGAGGATGGATAATTTGGTCACCTAGTCCATGCCTAAACAAGCTTGCAAAATCTCACGGAACTCAAAAATGTTTCTCCGTTAGTCTTTTATGCCCTGAGCGGGAATTGGCCAAGAGTCCCCAAAATGGTTTGGGATGTGACTTGCAACTGGGCATAAAATAAAAACCGAGTCTCAGATTGATGAACTGTCATCTATGTTGGATTCATGGCATATGATTTTAGCTAGAGCACCCCTCACTCCTGGTTCCAATTCCTCGTAAGTTGTTTTTTTCATCGATTTCGATAACTATTGCTTTGCTCAGTAAGAAGCAATGCAACATTTGGATTTAGGGGTCCAATTTACGAAACCATGCCTTAGGAGTGGATGGACAATGTGGTCACCTAGTCCATGACTAAACAAGTATGAAAAATCTCATGGAGCTCAAAAATTCTGCTCTGTTAGGCTTTCATGCCCCAAGGAGGAATTGCCAAGAGTCCCCGAAATGGTTTGGGATGTGACTTGCAACTAGGCATAAAATGAAAAATGAGACTCGGATTGAGGAACCGTTGACTCCAATGGATTCCTGGGATAGGATTTCAGCTAGATCACCCCTCGCTCTTGGGTGCCATGCCTTAGAAGTTGTTTTACTCATCGATTTCAAGAACTAGTGTTTTTCTCAGTTTGAAGAAAACCAACATTTGGATTAAGGGGTCCAATTTATGAAACCGTGACTCGGGAGTGGATGGAAAATAAATTCACATATTCCACTCCTAAACAATTTTGAAGCATCTCACAGAACTCAAAAATGCTGCTTCGTTAGGTTTTTATGCCCTCAGGAGAAATTGGCCAAGAGTCCCTGAAATGGTTTTGGATGTGACTTGCAACTGGGCATATAACGAATATCGACACTCAGATTTAGGAACCGTCGACTCTGATGGATTTATGGGATATGATTTCATCTAGAGAACCCTTCACTCATGGGTTCCATGCCTCAAAAGTTTCTTTAATCATTGATTTCGACAACTAGTGTTTTTCTCAGTTTGAAGCAATGTAGCATTTGGATTAAGGGTCCAATTTACGAACCCATGCCTCGTGAGAGGATGGATAATTCGGTCACCTAGTATATGTGTAACAAGCTTGCAGCATCTCATGGAACTCAAAAATGTTGCTTCGTTAGTCTTTTATGCCCTGAGCGGGAATTGGCCAAGAGTCCCCGAAATGGTTTGGGATGCCACTTGGAACTAGGAATAAAACAAAAACCGAGTCTCGGATTGAGGAACCGTCATCTCTGTTGGATTCTTGGCATACTATTGTAGCTAGAGCACCCCTCACTCCTGGTTCCAACCCCTCAGAAGTTGTTTTTTTCATTGATTTTGATAACTAGTGCTTTGCTCAATAAGAACCCATGCAACATTTGGATTTAGGGGTCCAATTTACAAAACCATGCCTTGGGAGTGGATGAAAAATGTAGTCACCTATTCCATGCCTAAAAAAGCATGGAAAATCTCACGGAGCTCAAAAATGTTGCTCCGTTAGGCTTTTATGCCCTGAGGAGGAATTGCCAAGAGTCCTCGAAATGGTTTTGGATGCGACTTGCAATTGGGCATAAAACGAAAACCGAAACTCGGATTGAGGAAAAATCAACTCCGATGGATTCCTGAGATAGGATTTCAGCTAGATCATCCCTCACTCCTAGGTGCCATGCCTCGGAAGTTGCTTTAATCATTGATTTCAAGAACTAGTGTTTTTCTCAGTTTGAAGCAAACCAACATTTGCATTAAGGGGTCCAATTTATGAAACCGTGCCTCGGGAGTGGATGGAAAATATATTCACCTAGTAAACGACTAAACAATCTTGCAGCATCTCACGGAACTCAAAAATGCTTCTCTGTTAGGTTTTTATTCTCTCAGGAGCAATTGGCCAAGAGTCCCCGAAATGGTTTGGGATGCAACTTGCAACTGGGCATATAACGAATATCGAGACACAGATTGAGGAGCCTTCGACTCCTATGGATTCCTGGGATAGGATTTTATCTAGAGCACCTCTCACTCATGGGTTCCATGCCTCAGAAGTTGCTTTAATCATTGATTTCGAGAACTAGTGTTTTGCTCAGTTTGAAGCAATGCAACATTTGAATTAAGGGGCCAATTTACAAAACCATGCCTCGGGAGAGGATGGATAATTTGGTCACCTAGTCCATGCCTAAACAATCTTGCAATATCTCACGGAACTCAAAAATGTTTCTTTGTTAGTATTTTATGCCCTGAGCGGGAATTAGCCAAGAGTCCCCAAAATGGTTTGGGATGCGACTTGCAACTGGGAATAAAATGAAAACCAAGACTTAGGTTGAGGAACTGTCATCTCTATTGGATTCTTGGCATAGGATGTTAGCTAGAGCACCCGTCACTCCCGTTTTGAACCCCTCTAAAGTTGTTTTTTTCATCGATTTCAATAACTAGTTCTTTGTTCAATAAGAAGCAATGCAACATTTTGATTTAGTGGTCCAATTCACGAAACCAAGCCTCGAGAGAGGATGGACAATGTGGTCACCTATTCCATTCCTAAAAAAGCATGAAAAGTCTCATGGTGCTGAAAAATGTTGCTCCATTAGGCTTTTAAGCCCCGAGGAGGAATTTCCAAAAGTCCCCGAAATGGTTTGGGATACGACTTGCAACTAGGAATAAAATGAAAATAGAGACTCAGATTGAGGAACCATTGACTCCGATGGATTCCTGGGATAAGATTTCAGCTAGGTCACCCCTCACTCTCGGGTGCCAACCCCTCAGAAGTAGTGGACAATTTTGATGTGGACAATTTTACATGGAGGCATTTCTCCCAAACCTCTTCATGAAAGATTGTGAATCTATGGTGCATGTAAAAATATGTGAGATGTGGGTTTATGATAATATTTTGAATTTTCCAATAACATTCTCCATTGACCTTGTGTAAACCACTCCATTTGGTGTTTGTTGCACTAAGTGTAAAGAACAATGTTGGAGAATTATAAGACATAAGTTAGGTATGAGCTATTTGTTACCTCTTTATTACCTTTTATTTTAATTGTTTCCATATTTTGTATTGATCAAATGAGGAATTAACCTGAAACTGATGCTATTAGACACAAAATCAATCCTAAGGCCAACTAAGGAGAAAAAACAACACACGCTAATTAATCTAGGAGTCAAGCATGCAAACAAACCTTCTCACAAACAAGCACTAGTTGGTGATGGAATCCAACATCGTAGAATCGATGCACGAAGGGGATGAGTTTTGGCGGGTGGAAAGTTATGTTGACAACCTTCTTAACAAACTAACGCCTAGTGCAAGTTACCTCACCGAGCAGTGAGCAACCCTCCAAGGAGTCCGAGTGAGTCTAGCCAACATCGATCCCAGGTACAACACCACCTTCCCCATGCTATCACCTTGTGTAGGAAGTCTAAAATATTATGGCCTCTATGGTAGCACCAACTATACCAAAGCAGAGGGGGGACAGTCGACAGTCAACACCAAGACCAACAAAGCAGGGTTGAATACTCCGAGGGCCCCAATGCGACCTCGTTATTGACCCTTGTGTTAGAAGGCCTTCCCAAAGTCAGTGATATAGAAACTAGATTTCACTCCCTAACTCAAGGCTTTATGCTTATTTAGTAGCTTTGGAAAGTTATTCTCACAATCCTATGCCAAAGCTCCACACCTAAGCTAAGATGGGTTTGAAGAGCCCTAGAAAAGTTGCTAGATAAATTTTAATTAGCGCTTGATTTTAGGTTGTTGTTACTCAAAGGAGTGGTCGTGAAACTGATGGTGTTTTGACTCAACTCTTTAAACCATGCAAGAGGTAAATGAAATGAAATAAATTAAACTTCGATGAAAACTAGCTATGGGATGGAACAAGAGGTTTTAAGTAAAAAAATAATTTCTTGATAGATTACTATGTGTGTAGTATTGCAAAATGACCCAAATTTTAAAATTACCATGCAATGTCATAGTTCACTTAGTACACCTATACAACATTGAATCAAATTTCATCATTTATAACATAGTAAACTATTATGATTATAGAGACCACCATACACATATTGAATACTCATAAAGAAAAAATTATACAAATCCTTATTTCATAAAAGGAATGTCACATAAGGATTTCAAAGTAAGATACAACATTCATTTACATGATCTAGGTTCCTATTCATGCCCCCCTTCATTGGCCCAAAAGAAAACACGCTTCAAAAATCCATCCTCTCCTCTTTTTAAGAAAACATGATTCAAATACATCCTCTCCTCTTTTTAGTCCTTGCAAAGCAAGGACTATAACTTTTAATAGTGACTAGGGGGAAGAAAAAAGCTTGAAAATATTATGTTAGAGAGTATATAGGGGCACACACATGCATATACTTAACCCAAGAGGGTGGGAGTGAGAATATGCATGAGGGAAACTATTGTTTAGATGGCTGTGATATAAATTCATGCAAATCAACAAGAAAATATATGGGTAAATATGATGGTATTGAAAAAGAATTCAATAGTTTAATTTGGCCAATACAAAATATAAAACAAAAGGTATGAAAAATGATTGTTAATTATGCTATGACTATTTCTTATTATCAATGTTTTTACCACCTTTGGTTTACATCTTCTTGTAAACCCCAATATTATTCCTCACATATGTATCATTTTTTTGAAATCTAACCTTTTTTCCATCTTACAATGCTAAGTAGGCATATCATTCAATATTTCAACAAAACATTGCATATGCCTCAAGTAGGCCTTCGGGTATTGAACCAACTCAATAAGGGTTTTTTGTAAACTCATTGTAAATTATTTTGAAATTCCTTAGTTTTGGAGTTCAATTCTAGAAGGTTTTAGTTAAAGTGGTGAATACCAATTAGTGATGAGTCATAGGAATTAGGTGTCAATGAGTCATGAAACTAAATTTCCAAATTTGTGGAATGACTTGAGGGGATGTAAAAGATCTGAGTTTTGAAACATTGTAGAGGATAGGATTGAAAATTTTATTATTAGAATCGGTTCAATATTTACAGGAGTTAGTTGTAGTGAAATGGAAGCTCAATCATGATCTATATAGTGTATTGGTTATAGAACTAACTCAACATGAGTGGAATTTTCATATAGGTAACTGGAAGTCTAGTATGCCTTGTCTTTTCTTGTAATGTATGAGATATTTCTTATTGATGAAACAGTGGTACAAGAAATAGTTGTGAGATTTGTAAAATAATGTTGACATGTATTTCCCTGTGTTAAATGATCATATTTGAGGAGAAGAACCTCGCTCGAATGGAAAGATGAAGAAGTTTGATAGTAAAAGAAATCAAGTTACTTCTAGCTAACTATAGGAAGAGAAATAAGAATGCATGAAGGAAGTCGTAATAGGATATTTTGGCCAATAGATAGTTTGGGTCTTTTGGGAAATAGACAGCTTGCAAACATATTCAAATATATCAAGAAAAAAATGACCTATTGGTATAAGACATTAATATGCCTAAGATATGGTTATTCATTCCAAATCTAAGTCAAACAAATGCCACCCTTCCCCAAGCAACATTGACATTCTCATTTATACTCCATATTGTTACAAGAGAATCCTCCTGCGGACAAGAGGATTCCCTCTTAGTATCTAGACCCCTAAAACCAAGACAGAAAGGGTGCTATCATTGGTCACTGACATCTAATTAGATCTAATTAAGCTAATGAATGAAGAGGAAGAAGAAAAGTGTACATTTTTAAATGGCGTTTGTCCTCACAAAGTCCAAGTTGAGCTTCAATCCCAACATCCTCGATAGTTCCCGTAGAACAAACAAAGATACAACAAGCTTCATATTCTACTAAGATTAGCTCAAATACCTATCTATCTACTGAAGACAAGTTCATGTGGAACAAACATAACATTGAAAGAAACAGGCCAAGCATGTATGTATATTAATGAGAACAAATGAAGAGTACTTAAAATCCTCTGATGAAGGTACAATAGCTTCTTCCATCTCTCCTTGTCCAACCCCTTTTCTCAAGTAATCTATAGTGATTATGCTTGAATGGCATCTCACTTATGGGATCATAAGTTTGGTGTAATTTTCAATCTCCATATATCCTTTCACCATGAATATGCCTTCTTATATAGGCTTGGCGAGGTCTAACCACTTGAGAGGTATTTGGGATAAGTTGAGGATTCCCCTCTTACAGTTGTGTATCTCCCCTAAGATCATGCCTCTACCTTATATTTGAATCCAACCACCTTCAGATATTGAGGGTATTCTTCCCTGATTTCCTCCAACAAACCAAAATTTGCCCAAAAAAGGCCAGCACTTCCCCAAAAGGGACACAGAGCATTGGATCGCTCCCCTATAAGAGGGTACAGAGCACCAGCACTCCCTAACAGTATGTAGGGGAGCGCTCCCTTCCAAATTTGACTTTTGTGTGGCTTTCTCAATGGAAAAAGGCTTGTACTCCTTGTCAATTGATTTCTCTTCTTCAAGACTAGTCTTTGAGGTGTCTTAAGTGTCTTTACGATGTTGTTAGAAAGATGACATAGACAATATAATTTTTGCAACACTTGTGACCAATATGCGAAACTTGCGATATTTGTAACGACAACACTAGCCATCATTGCAATGAGTTATTTTGATGTGTAACAAATTACACCCCAAAGTGCGAAGTCAAAAGACGATGATGACTGAAGTACTTTGTAGACTTTTTCGAGCAAGGGTATGGATGCAGAGAGGATGGAAAAATCTGCACACAACCATCAAACAAATATTATGACATGTTTCAAACCCAAGGCAGGCATACCTATGCTTGAGTGATAAAGACTTTTTTAGGTATGCACGCCATAGAATACACTGCAGATCCATAATTATATTGACAAAAATGTATAGCCGTTGAAGATACAATGTGGATCTATACTTCTATGACCTGAACTAATCATAGCCATGAAGAATACATAGTGGATCTACGAGATGACAATGCATAACCACGACCAATACAAAGTGGATCTATGTTACAGTATATGTGTCAATGTTCAAAGAAACTCTGTCGCAACCTAGGCAAAGTATATATCAGAGTAATGACTCAACCCAGAGTCTTCTTACCAATCCTGATGTAGTACGAATCTAACCATGTGAATAGATGTCCTGATGTCGAACATGGAAGAAACCACTTTATTACCGGTCAATGAGGTAAACCCTTAACAAGCGCGAGGGAAATCACCATTGATGTCAATGATTCCTAAGGTACTCTAGTACATTCCAACGAATGTGAATAGATGAGTTGAAGTCAAAAATTTGTGGAATCATCTGATTAGAGGTCAATGATGCAAACCCATTGTCAGACATGAGGAGGCTAATTGTCATTGAGGCATGTAGGTCCCAAGGTACTAACTGGTTTCTAAGTCTAGTTCCCGAATAAGGTGTTGAAGTCGACAGTAATCGACTCATTGCAGGAGGCCCTTGATGTATCCCCCATCAACGACATGAAACTGACACAAAGATGTAAAATAGTATATCAAATGAATATGTACTGACACGAGTATTGAAATAAGATATTTGTGATGGCTGACACTCGAGGACGATACTTCCCTTGAACACTAAGGCACAACAGCAGAAACATGACATGGACCAAATCATGATGATCCAGTGGACACTGTGACTTTTGTCGGGTGACCCAAAGGAGTAAGAAAACTCAGAGGATTGGTTTAGTAGAGGTTCAACTAATTGAAATTCATGCAAAGACAAAGTGTCGTGTTCAAGGGCGACTCTAAGAGTGACCTATAATGTTCTCAAAAACTGCTTGTCTTGCTTCCTTCAATTTTTTCCCCCATCCAGATAGACGAATACCTCTTTTTAATTTAACGAGATCGAGGAGGGTAACACATGCTCGATATGACTCACCTTCGGTAATTCCTTCTTCCTTTGTTTAATGAACTGGAAGAAGTAAGGGTTCGATCCCATATGGGCCCTTCAATGTATGATTGTTTAACGAGTCCAAAGAAGGTAAACTCAATGGTTTTTCATATTTAGAGAGTCTGAAAATAACTTAAAGACAACTCCAATGTTGTCCTTTTTCATAATGTTAGTCTTGTGAGGCCAAAAAAGAGATAAATTATCACTCGAAATATTCCCTTTCAAACCTTTTAACGAGTAGTAAAGGAAGCAAGATCACTCGACAATATTTTCACGTTTAGAGAGTCTGAATTTTTTTTAAAGAAGACTTCAGAGGGTTCCTTTTTTGTATATCCATGCGAGCCCAAAAAAGAGATAAAAGGTTGCTCGGTTACATTCTCATGTTTTTACGAGCGCGAGAAAGAACAAATACTAAGCTTGGTATTGTGCCTCCATCTTGAAAAGCTAGTGGCTTAGCTCTAGAATGATCATCAAAGGCTAGAGACATGTCCCCCAAGCTTCAATTCATTCACTGACTTGGAGGTTGTCACCAATCTTTGTACTAGATGGAGAAAAAGGATAAGGGTGGATGAAATGAAGGTTCAAATATGAGACCTAATGAAAGACTCAACTCGACATCTACGAGATCTGGCAAAAGACTCGACCTGACAGGAGAGGTGACTGTTTCATTGTTTAACTAGCTTGACACAGGAAAAGAACCATGCTCAGGGCTCCAGGTTGAATCCCTAGATTTTTGGTTCATTTTTTAATGAGCTTGCTACAGAGAGAAAAACTATGCTCGTAGCCTCTGTTTCATTTTTTAATGAGCTTGACACAGAGAGGAAAACTATGCTCGTAGCCTCTGTTTCATTTTTTAACGAGCTTTCTACAGAGAGGAAAACTATGCTCATGAATGTGCTTGATCATGAATTCCAAGAGGATAATTCTCTGGAAGGAAACATGTCAAGGGACAAAAATCGGTCATGGCATCCAAGAGATCTTCACTAGATGGAAGAACAATGCTTTGGAAGGAACACATGTCGAGGGCAACAACGGGGGTAAGGAGATCAGGCTCCAAAATAATTACCGAAGAGATCACCATGTCAACTACCGGATCCAAGTCATCTGATGTTGAAGTCATAGGAGATAACGCCACATAATTGACATGTGGTAGGGGTGATACTGTCTTCATATAAGAACCATTTAGGGAGGTAATCTAGTCAGGACCAATGAACGAAAGTTGATCAATAGTCACCATTATTCCATCGTGAGGGAAATATATCACACGAAAAAGAGTGGACACAATAGCTTTCATGACATAGACATAATCCTACCCAAGGAGTAAAGAAAAATCCAAGGGGTCTCATACTACCATGACATCAATAAAGACAGTTTTCCCTCCAAAAGTTACGGGAAACTGAGGAAGTGTCCCTAAATGTTGACTGGTTCTTCTATTAAAAGATAACAGATTCTATGTAACCGGCACAAGCTGAGGACAACCCAAAGTGTGCCAAGCAACAAAGGACAAAATACTAATGGATGAACCTTCATCTATCAATGTTTGAGGAACGTCTCGACCACAAACCTGTACTATAATCTAGAAAGGAATGTGAGAGGGAAGATGAGGTCCAGTTAGCGCACCCTAATAAAAAAGGATGGCCTCGTTACTTGGAGGGAGTTTCGTAGGAGAAGGAGGAATTCCCCCCAGCATGGTAGATTCTATATCAACGAGAAAAACATGGGCAGTATCAGGTTTACTCTCTAGAGGGGGAGTAGGATCGACCGATGATGGGATCGGATCAATCACACTGACACTCTTCAGAGGAAGAGTGGGATTGACTGATGATGTAACTAGAGCAACCACTTTGGCACTCGTAGGATGAAGGGTGGGACTGACCGAGGAAGGGACTGGATTAGTGACTTTGGCACTCTTCAAAGGATGAGTGGGATTGACTGATGGTGGAACCATATCGACCACTTTGGCACTTGTTAGAGAAGGAGTGGGATTGACCGATGAAGTAACCAAGGAAACCACTTTGGCACTCTTTGGATGAGGAGTGGGACTGACCAATGACGAGATTAGATCAGTCACCTGGGGTTCATTTTGTAGATGAAGAGTGGGGCTGACCGATGACAGAACTGGATCAACTAATTTGGTTAGTGGTTCGACCAATGATGAAACTAGATTGATCACCTGATCAACTTGACTGACCAGGGATGGAATTGGATTGAACATTCCATCAACTAATGAAGGGTTGGAGGAAATATTATGATAACCGATGGGAAGTTGAAGCTTTTCCAAAAGAGAATAAGCCTCATCCATGCAAGGACAAAGGTGAGAATAATGATCACCTTTGCATAACATACAAGGGAATTTGACAGTTGTCTTCTTCTTACCAACCTTAATGTCACTAGTTGACGGGGTATGACCGGCATAACCAACAGGGGCTGATGACGTGGAGGACCACACTTTTAAGACCTTGGGAATACTGAGGAAATCCCTTAGAAAATGGTCACCCTTACAATGATTGCAAGGGAATTTGGGTTTCAGATTCTTCATTTTAATCTTGTTGACCTCATCAACACTGCCAGTACTATTAACAATAACTGATTGCTTGGATCCAACATCTGATGTTGTTGGAGCCTTGGTCCTTTTCAGGTTCTTATTTTTCTTCTCTTTTCGTTTATTATTCTTCTGATCAACCTAGCTACTTTCTTTAGAGATTTCACTAGGTGAAGAAGGAGAAAGGGAAGGAGACTTAATGGGT
>JASDQU010033858.1:5936-17428 GCA_032191745.1 Picea mariana | reverse complement strand
CCAGACTGAAAGACGGCCTCAAGGAATTTGAGGAGGATTTCATTGCTACCCCATTAGTTGTCAGTCCTTTAGCAAAAACCGTGCCTACTACCACTGCAGCAAGATGAAAGTATCATCTACCCTCCTTACATCATCTAGAGCCCTTGTAGAGAATAACATTAAGAAAAGAATGCAGCTAGTTACTGAAGCTTGGGAAACATCACAAAATATAGTTTCCTTCTGAAAGAGGGAAAATTATTTTCTCGAACATTTGCAGGCAAATTTAAAAAATGATCAACATTTCTGTGAATAGGTGCTGACCCCTTTTTCCAACCATGCCATCAACACCTCGAAACTGAAAAGAAGACAAGATAATCTCCCCTCCCTAAAGAGGACTAAAAAAGTAAAAGCATGTTGGCAAAAGAAAGTTAAGAACCTGGAGCTCATTGTCGAATCATGTAAACAATCCATATTACAAAAGGAAGAATTGTTCACAAACCTGGTCCAAACAGACTTAGCCAAAAGTACCAACGAGGTTCAAGACCCAAACGTAATTCTCAAATACTTGTCAATGACCAAAGAAGCCTTCGATGGAAAACTTGATATTTTAAAGGGGTTGTCTTTCGAAAAGTTTTACGACATAGTTGAACATCATGTAGATGAGCTCGAGCACTGGGTACTGGACTACTCGACACCTAATGAATAAATTGAACAGAGTCGGCATAGTATTTCAATGCATCTAAGGAAATTAGAAAACGACCTTTATGACATAGAAATCCGGGATGAAATCAACATGGGCCCCATGAGAATCTACATTGATGAATGATTCCAACAGAGAATGGACAACCTCATCCAGGAAGGGAAACAATCGGTTGACACGATTCCACTGACCATTGACGACAACAACAAAAATGCATCGGCTTCATAGTAAGTCTATATCGTCATCTTGTTTTCTTTATAAATCCAATTATTATACCTCTTTAAATTGAAAACTATAACCAAACACTCATAACTTCCAATTTATTCTTTTCAAGTATCCATGTCTACCGTCGTGCACTTCTTCTTCCGACATTCCTAATTCTTGTACTTATTTATTTTTATGGTCTGTGGGAGCTCCAATCCTAGTCTATATGACAAACACATTTAAATTCCCAGAAATATGTAACATACATTATTAATTTTTGATAAATTTCAAAGAAAACTAATTTAGGAATGCCTTTGTTGCAAGACGTTATTACTATTCTAGAACCTTTGTTGATGTAATAGACATTGTTAATTTTTGATAAATTTCAAATTTTGTTTATGTCCAAGAACCTTTGTTTCAAAGAAAACTAACTCGGGAATGCTAAAATTTTTGTGTCCTATTGTATGCTAATTTTTTTTTGTCCACGAACCTTTGTTTTCAAAGAAAACTAATTCGGGAATGCCTTTGTTGCGTTATTACTATTCAATTGTATGCTAATTTTTTTATGTCTAGGAACCTTTGTTAATGTAACAGACATTATTAGTTTTTGATAAATTTCATTTTTTTGTGTCCAGGAACCTTTGTTTCAAAGAAAACTAATTCGAGAATGCTAAATTTTTTGTGTCCTATTGTATGCTAATTTTTTTTTGTTTGAGAACATTTGTTAATGTTGTATGCTAATTTTTTTGTGTCCAGGAACCTTTGTTGCAAGACATTATTAGTATTCTATTGTGTTTGAATGTTTCAAACAAAAACAGAAGTATGGAATTTTTTAAATGTTAAATCTTTCCTGTACTATCAAATTTAGATACTAGGAACCTTTTTTGATAAATTTCAAAGAAAACTAATTCGGAAATGCTAAATATTTTGTGTCCATGAACCTTTAATTCAAAGAAAACTAATTCGGGTTTTTGTGTCCAGGAACCTACTATTCTATTGAATGCTAAATTATTTTTTTTGTAAACTTTGGATATGCTAGCATATTAATTTTTGATAAATTTCAATTTTTTTGTGTCCAGGAACCATTGTTTCAAAGAAAACTAATTCGAGAATGCTAAAAAAAAAATTGTCTAAGAACCTTTGTTGATGTAACAAACGTTATTACTATTCTATTGTATGCTAAATTTTTTATGTCCAGGAAACTATATTCTATTGTGTTTGAATGTTTCGAATAGAAATAGAAGTACGGAATTTTTTAAATGTTAAATCTTTCCTGTACTATCAAATTTAGATACTAGGAACCTTTGTTGATGTAACAGACATTATTATTTTTTGATAAATTTCAAAGAAAACTAATTTGAGAATGCTAAATTCTGCCAAAAAAAAACTCTGTTATTCAACAAAAACTCAAACGGGGGGGGAAGAAAGAACAAGTATCTTCTGGTTGGTGTTCTCCCTGTATTCGATGCTTTGGTTGGTAGAAAATCCTTCCTGGAGATTTGTTTGTTGATGTTCTTTGTTTTCTTGTTGGGAGTTGGAATGGATTTTCAGGTCATGTGCAAAATACTTCTTCGTTGAAGCATATAGTTTCTTCCAACAACACAGATTTGGAAAGTGTATCTAATTCTGCAGAGCACACAAGAATTTTTCTTCGTCAGGGGCGTCATACTTACCATGGCTTGCAAAATGGTCTGTGATGTTCATAAATGACACGAAATATTACTCCATTCATGAATATACCCAAAAGCAGGTAACAGAAACTGTATGGGTGGATAAAACGACATATTATAACTACATAAGTTTCTATTTCAAATTTTGTTGAGATACTTCTAGGTGTGATAACAGACTTGACAAAAAGCCATGTTCTTTGTCAAAGTTTGTTCATTGTCCTCTGGATGTAGTTACATAATCCACATATTTGGCATCACCTCCGAACATTCCATACCTTTTTGTGGGCCTCCATGTCTGCCAACACTATGACAAAATATATATTCTGGTGCGATCTACAACATTTGATACACTTTTCAGACCTGTGCTAATGCGATCTGCAACATTTGATACACTTGTCAGACTTGTGCTACCGGAAAAAGTCATGTACTTCAACAGAAGAAAATTTTGCAACTGGCTTGGACGTTTCTTCCTATTTACTGTAATAAAACAAAGAATTTCAACATACAAATCTTTAGGCAGGCTTTTCAACCAAACAGATGATCGAATACAGGGAGAATAGAAGTCACAACATACTTGAAATTTGTATATGTCCCATAACTGATGTCACATAAAATGACTCCCTCGACTTTGAATTGGGACTAAATGGCATTTCTAAGTTGTCTCGGATGTCAATGGTTAGAAACATTACAAGGAAAGCACCTTAAACCCCAAGTTTTCGACGGTAGAGGGAAATTAATACTTAACAAAGAATGGAATGTTGAATAACCAACCAAGAATAGCAATCACAACATACTTGAATTTTTTTTTTCTTCCATAACTGATGTCATGTAAAACGACTCCTTCGACTTTGAATTGGGCCTGAATGGAATTTCTAAGTTGTCTCGGATGTCAATGGTCAGGAACATTACAAGGGAAGCACCTTAAACCCCAGGTTTTTTACAGCAGAGGGAAATTAATACTTAACAAAGAATTGAATGTTAAATAACCAGCCAATGCAAGCAAGCCATATCTAGAAGAGACAAGTTATTCAAAAAACTGGGATAGATCTAGTTGGCAACACCAATTAAGTCCAAGACCCGAAATTGATATTCAACTCATTATTTTTTACGAATAAGGATTTGATCGTCAAGAAGAATGTCAACAAGCTTCATCATTGTACATATTTTTTATTGGTCGGAGACATGCCAAATCGAAATCATTGTGAAAAATAATCTCAGTTGTATTTTGTAACCCATCCTATTTGAATATAGAATATTTGTGGGTTTTTTTTTTATGGTCTTTTCCAATATCTAGTATTGCTTTTCATTTGATTTTGTATCTCTTTTTTTGTGTTTCGTTAAACATGGACGATAAGATTTTCTTTTTTCCGCCCAGTACTTCTATTTAAATAAAGACTACTCTGTTCGTTTCTTACATTTTACATGGAAGAATAATTTTTCATAGGTCATACTTGTGTGGCATCGACCCTATACTTAAAGTAAGAAATTGGAGGACCTGACCTGCTTTCATTCTTCGGGTCCCGTAAATAGAATGAATTAATGACTTACAGCAAGGCAACTCAAGTGTTGATGCCATGTTCCTGTTCAATTTCTTTCATATATTGCAGCTTCTTCTATTTGATAATATCTGTGCATATATACTAATATGAGTACTATTGGAATAAATATAAAAACTTCCTCTTAGACAAAACTTAGGAAATTATCCGGCCACCAGGTCCCAGGTTTGTGATATTCAACAACTATGTCCCCTTCTCCATCATAAACATCTTGCAGCTAAAGAACTTTCGTGATCTGCAATTTATGCTTTAGCTAGTGATAACTCATATTTTGACCACCGAGCCTCGAGTTTGCGATATCCAACAACTATGTCCCCTGTTCTGGCCACTGGGCCCCGAGTTTTCGACATCCAAAAACTATGTCCCCTGTTCCGTCATATACATCTTGCAGCCAAAGAACTTCCATGATCTGCAATTTATGCTTTAACTAGTGATAACTCACAAGGGGTTAGAAAATGTTGGCATTAATAAAGGAACAATATATTTTCTTCTGTGAGATACTTAGCCCTTTTCCCCTTTTCTTCTTCCCCTCTATTATCGCTTTCTAGTTATATACTTAGTCACCTTTCTATGATTGTAGGTTCCAGGGTTGGCGGGCTAACATATCTTCATCTCCATCTATATCCTCACATGATGAATCCGATTGACTGTTGTTCCTTTCCATACTTAGCCAATTTTATGGCTGCGGTTGTCGGGTTGGCTCTTTCAAACTTTGTTGCTTCTTGTTCCTTCATATACATCTTGCAGCCAAAGAACTTTTGTGATCTGCAGTTTATGCTTTTACTAGTGAGAACCTAGCAGGGGTTCGAAAACATTGGCATTAATAAATGAAAAAAATGGATTTTCTACTGTCATATACTTATCCCTTTTCCCCTTTTCTTCTTCCCGTTCATTTTCCATTATCGCTTAGTCGTATTTATATGATCGTGGGTTGCAGGGTTGGCGGGATGACATATCTTCATCTCTATCTATATCCTCACATGAAGAATTCGACCGACCATTGTTACTTTCCATACTTATTCAATTTTATGGTCGCAGTTTCTAGGTTGGCGCATACGAACTCACCTTTTCTTCTTCCCATCCGTAATCTCTTTCTGGATATATACTTAGTCGCCTTTCTATGATATCTGGTTCTAGGGTTGGCGGGATGACATGTCTTCATCTCCATCTATATCTTCATATGACGAATCCAACCGACCATTGTTCCTTTCCATACTTAGCCAATTTTATGGCCGCGGTTGTCGGGTTGGCGCTTACGAACTTGGCGTTTTATTGTTCCGTGATATACATATTACACTCAAAACATCCATGATCTACAATTCCACCACAGGTTCCTCGTATACATTAAATTTTCTCAAAGTATATGTCGTTGCATTCCATCCCCACCAACTTTGCATCCTTCCTAATATACATCAACTATATGCTTACTAGTGACATCTAAACACATTGGTACGAAAGAATTGGCACCCTCTCCTCCATAATATACAAATTGACTACCAGAATCTGACATCGTCCCCTCTTCTATGTTACACATTATTCATTCAAATGTTTCGAGCTATACAATTTGGTCATCAAAGCCTCACGTCTTCTGGGGAAACCTTGTCACCCTATTTTGGATCCTCGCATTGGTGGGTTCACAAAAAATCCAACTCCTAGTCACTATTTCTTGTTCTTCCCATCCTCGTACTTCTTTCCAGATATGCAACACCAAAGGTTTAATACTAAAATGACATCTTGCAACAACTGTAAAATTCATCATTAATAAGAAAAAGTCTCGAAAAACAACCATTCCTATAGAACTTGTCCAAACACATGCAAAGAAGATCTTTCCAAGTAATGGAAATCTATTACAAATTTCAATATATTAGCGAAAACAAGTCCTGGCTAGCGTTTATGTGTTCCATACTTGCACACTTTTTCGATTGTAGGTTCCCGCATTGACGGCCTCAAAATTGTGTTTTGAATCTTCCGCGAGCTGCAAACAGCGCCCAGAGTTCTGCAATATACAATTTGTCTGCAGGAATGTATAAAAAATCATAATTTTTCTCTTCCCCCTCCTCCTCTATTATCCCTTTATGGTTATATATTCAGCCGCATCTATATGGTCACGACCTCTTGGATTCAAAAATTGGAAAATCTTTATATATATCTTCACACCATGAGCCCGATTGACCGTGGTCCCTTTCAATACTTAGCCAATTATCTGATCACCGGGTCCCGGGTATTCCACATCCAACACCTATGTCCCCTCTTTTGTCATATACATCTTGCACCCAAAGAACTTCTGTGATCTACAATTTATTCTTTTTCTAGTGAGAAATCATCAGGGGTTCAAAAGGATTTGCATTAATAAGCGAACAGTAGATGTTCTTCTGTGAGATACTTAGCCCTTTTTCCCTTGTCTTCTTCCCATGTATTATCGCTTTCTAGTTATATAGTTATTCGCCTTTCTATGATCATGGGTTCCAGCATTGGCGGGCTGACATATATTCATCTCCATCTATATCCTCACATGACAAATCCAACCAACTGTTGTTCCTTTCCATACTTAGCCAATTTTCTGTCTGCGATTGCCAGGTTGGCGCTTTCAAACTCTGCTGCTTCTTGTTCCGTGATATACATGTTGCACTCAAAATTTTTGTGATCTACAATTCCACCGTGGACTCCTTAGTCCTTTTTCCCTTTTCTTCTTCCCGTGTATTATCGCTTTTGGGTTATTTACTTAGTCTCCTTTCTATGATCGCGGGTTCCAGCCTTGGCAGGCTGACATATCTTCATCTTCGTCTATATCCTCACATGATGAATCCGACCGACCGTTGTTCCTTTCCATACTTAGACAATTTTATGGCTGCGGTTATTGGGTTGGTGCTTTCGAACTCCGTCGCTTCTTGTTTCGTGATTTGCAGTATCCATCACTTATGTCCTCTGTTTGCGGTATCCAACACTTATGTCCCCTGTTCCGACATATACATCTTGCACCTAAATAACTTATGTGATATGCAATTTATTCCTTTACTTGTGAGAACTCACCAGGGGTTCAAAAGGATTTGCATTAATAAACAAACAATAGATGTTCTTCTGTGAGATACTTAGCCCTTTTTACCTTGTCTTATTCCCGTGTATTATCACTTTCTATTTATATACTTAGTCTCATTTCTATAATCGCAGGTTCCAGCGTTGGCAGGATGACATATCTTCATCTCCATCTATATCCTCACATGACAAATCTGATCGACCGTTGTTCCTTTCCATACTTAGCCAATTTTATGCCTGCGGTTGTCGGGTTGGCGGTTTCCAACTCTGTTGCTTCTTGTTCCGTGATATACATCGTGCACTCAAAATTTTCGTGATCTACAATTCCACTGCGGACTCCTTAGTCCTTTTTCCCTTTTATTCTTCCCGTGTATTATCGTTTTCTATTTATTTACTTAGTGGCCTTTCTATGATCATGGATTCCAGCGTTGGCAGGCTGACATATCTCCATCTCCATCTATATCCTCACACGACGAATTCGACCGACTGTTGTTCCTTTTCATACTTAGCTAATTTTATGGCCATGGTTGTTGGGTTGGTGCTTTCGAACTTTGATGCTTCTTGTTTTGTGATATACATCGTGCACTCAAAACTTCTGTGATCTACAATTCCACCACAGACTCCTCGAACTCGCAAGCTTCACTCTACCATGGCTCACAAATGTTTCAAAGTATTTGTCACTCCCTTCCATCCCCACTAACTTGTTGTCCTTCCTAATAGACATTAGTTATGATCTTACTAGTGACAACTAGACACACGAGTATGAAACAGGTTGGCATCAGACCCTTCGCAATTTAAAAGTTGACTACCGAATTCTGAAATCGTCCCCTCTTTCGTGTTACAAATTATGCATTCAAATGTTCTGAGCGATACAATTTGAACGTCGCGGCATCATGTCTTTTGGAGAGACCTTGTCAGCCTTTTTTGGATCCTCGTGTTTATGAGTTCACGAAATGTACAATTCTTGGTCACTGTTTTGGGTTGGCACTTTCGAATTTTGCTGGTTCTTGTTCTATGATATACATCTTGCACTCAAAAATTTTGTGATCTAAAATTCCACCGTGCACTCATCCCTTTTCCCCTTTTCTTCTTCCCATGTATTATCACTTTCTGGTTATATACTTAGTCGCCTTTCTATGATCGTGGGTTCCATCATTGGCGGGCTGACATATCTTCATCTCCATCTATATCCTCACATGACGAATCTGACCGACCATTGTTCCTTTCCATACTTATCCAATTTTATGGCCGCAGTTGTCGAGTTGGCACTTTCGAACTCTGGTGCTTCTTCTTCCGTGATATACATCTTGCACTCAAAACTTTTGTCATCTACAATTCCATCGCCGACTCCTCAAACTCGCAAGATTCACTCTACCATGGTTCACAAATGTTTCAAAGTATCTGTCACTGCCTTCCATCCCCACTAACTTCTTTTCCTTCCTAATATACATTAGTTATGCTCTTACTAGTGAGAACTGAACACACTAGTATGAAACAGTTGGCATCCGGCCCTCTGCAATATACAAATTGACTATTGGGTTTCGACATCATCCCCTCTTCTGTGTTACAGATTATGCATTCAAATGTTCTGAATGATACAATTTGAATGTTGGGGCCTCATGTCTTCTAGAGAGACCTTGTCAGCCTATTTTGGATCCTCATGTTGATGGGTTCACGAAATGTCCAATTCTAGGTCACTTTTTCGAGTTGTCTCTTTCTGTAATGTCCCTTTCCAAATAGGAGCTCCAGAGAGGAGGCTTAATGGTCTAAACTGCCCCGTTAGAATATAGATAGGGCTAAAGAGGGGTAAACAGGGTTACTAGAGGTCACTCCAGTCACAGGTGTTATATTCGGAAAGTAACATTGAGCTAAAAAGGATTAAAAGCACTTTTAAGTCATTATGAGCTAAAAATAGAAGTCAACAGTGAATTAGGGTTTCAACAATGATTTAGGGTTTTGGAAGTCAACAGTGAATTAGGGTTTTAGCATGATTTAGGGTTTTGGAAAGATATAAAGGAAGGGTCAATGACCTAATTCATCATTATGTAGATTATGACTTGTCATTGAGGAGAAGAGCTGCATCTCAGGAGAGATAGTTCAATGTATTCCAGGAGGAAGACACCAGTTGGTTGATTTTGATGTTTAAAGACACACCCTAGTCACCGAGAAGATCATCCAAGTCTTCCATCATTCTTCATTGATTCCGCAGTGCTCCCATATTCCAGGTATTATCTTTTAGTTGCTTATTTGTATTCCAGCTAAGATCTTTTTGTCTTTTGATCTAGCCGAGTGTTGTTATTTTATTCATCCGCAGTTGCTTATTTGTATTCTGGCTAATATCCTTTATCTATTGATCTAGTCAAGTATTGTCAGTTTATTCAGCTGCATTTAGCCATTTTGTAATCCACAGAGATATCATAATACAAACTTTGTAGTCCTTTGTCGTGTTTATTATTTGTATGATCATTTATATGCTCTAAACCTTTGATCCTACACACACATTAGCAGTGTTTCCTAGACTAGCCAAGTCAGGAACATTACAGTGGTATCAGAGCTTTAGTCTTTCCAGCCTGTGACTAAAGACAATGAGTGCAGTAGAAGACCCAGAGGGTTGTGAACATGTAGGTGACGAATATGTCACTTACAACAGGCATCAGGAAAGAAGGCATAGGCCTGATTTTGCCCCTTTTCCTCCTAGCTCAGAGGAAGAGGAAGAGGCACACAATGAAGTAGAGAGAAGGGCAGAGCATGAGGCTGAGCGCGAGGCTGAGAGGATGCTAGGAGACAGATATGAGTGACCAGAGGGCAGTGGCAAGGCCCCTATAGATCTAGAGGCATCTTTCATGCAGGTTATCAACGATATGTTAGCTAGTCAATGGACCATGTCTTAGTTCTTGGCATAGGTGGTTGATAGATTAGCTAGAGTGGGCACCCTAGATACACAAGTCTCGCATGCATCACAGGGGAACTCAGGAGTAGGCAGTAGACCCCAATCACCCTCTCGCACATACACCTCTATGAGTAGGATTCTCAGACCCTTGTTTCCCAATTTCCAAAGGGCACCCCCTGTAGCAACACCGCCACCAATAACACAGAGGCCACCCACTCATGCCGACGACATTGCAAAGTATAGGAGGGAGTACATAGCATTGGGTCGTGACTTCCATCAGGACATGACCTTAGTCGAGTACTATGGACTCAGACTCAGGAACCACCCCAGAGAGTCGTAGAGGGGAGGACCACAACAGCAGCAGGGGCATAACCTTGATTTCATCTGAAAAGTTGGGAAACTCACCATCCCTTCTTTCGACGGATCGTCCAAGTACACCACCAGAGCTTGGGTACAGAAGCTAGACACGTATTACAAGCTCAACCAGATGACCGAGACAGAGCTCATCAGTTTTGTGACCTTACACTTGGAGGGTGAGGAACACGAGTGGTGGTATCATGGACTGGTGACATTGGGTCGCAGTCGCATCACCTCCTATAGGGAGTTTACAGATAGGCTCATGGATAGGTCTGACAAGAAGGATCCCTAGATACACTTCAGGGACCTAGCCCAGTTGAGACAAACTGGCACAACAGAGGCATTCATCACAGAGTTTCAGCGAGTAGCCATGGAAGTGATAGATATATCAGAGCCCAGGCTAATCATTTTATTCATAGAATGACTCACAGAGCCTTTGAGAGGATGGGTGAAGGCATACAGGCCTCCCACTTTGTAGGATGCCATCCTTCGCACTCAAGATCTGGCAGACTCAGTGCCAAAGACTAAAACTTTCTTCAAACCATTTGTGCCCCAGAGGGATCGAGACAGGAAGCCATTCCNCCTTGGGTCCGAGGCCACAGGTGCATGGGCAAGGGAGAGATTCATTATATTGAGGTAGCAGCAGACAACGTGGATAATGAGGAGGAGGAGCAAGACAGTGGATCCACTAGTTTAGAGGAGGAGTCAACACCAACAGAGGAGCAGCCTCTCCATAGGCCACCGACACCGAGAGGAGCCCATCCTCCAGTAGTCCCACAACCACCAGAACAGGCTAACATGAGGAAACCAGCAAAGGGAGGTGTCATAGTGACCTCTTCTGGTGTTCCCAGGTATGATACCCTCTGTATCAAAGGGATTATTCAGGGGCAACGGGAAATCTCCCTAATAGATGGTGGGGCCACCCATAATTTCATCGACGCTTCACTAGTATTGAGACGGGCACTTCAGACATAGGAGTTTGAGGGGTTTGATGTTGCGGTAGCAGATGTCCACACAGTGGAGTGTCTAGACAGAGTTCCAAACTTAGAGAGGAAGTTAGGCAACTACACAGTGAGAGACACATTTTATGTGGTTGACCTATC
>JASDQU010033856.1:0-21914 GCA_032191745.1 Picea mariana | reverse complement strand
TAAAACTCTAACGCTGGTAAAAGGCAGAAAAGCCTTGCATGTAGTGAGTAATTACTATTTCTAACAATGTGTACCTATACTTTATTAACGAGTATTAACCAAGAATTATGGGAGTAATATAAAGTATGAGAAAGCGTGTGAAAGAAAATCAAAGGAAAAAAATAATATTTAATTGTACCAGGAATTGATTTCCGAAAAGACGCAAGGACATAATCTCCACACGATTACATAGACGCTATTATTCTTCAAGGTCACCAAAAAGTTTACTAACTAGTATACCTATGATGTCGTAGAAGAGAAAGTCCTAGAAATAACAAGCTAGAGTGGTGTCTTAGTATTGCAATTCTTCAACCTGTCATTACAGAATAATGACTTCCATTAATTAGTAATCCATAGCTCTAAAACTAACTTTTAATAGCACAAGCGCAATTGAAATGTGAAGCACTTTATTTCATCGATGAGACTAAATAGAAATATGTTATTTTATTTATAAAGAAAAATATATTAGGGGTGTTACATAAGGCCACTACAAAAGAACAATGAAAAATGGATGAAGAATCACTAAAAAATGATGCTTATCCTATGGATAATGACATCCCGTATAACAATTCCCTGCAATGGCGATAGCTTTTAAGGTGGAAAGATGGAGTTGGGGATTCACACACCTTACAATCCCACCAAGGTGGCAAACTTTAAAAATTTCAAATTTGACAAATCCATGGACATAATTGTGCAACAACAAACTAGGAAAGTGCCAGTCACTCGAGGCAACCCATTGCGACCGTCAAAGAGATTATAGTATAATAAGATGTCAACTAATACCCTCTCTTCATAGCATCCACTCACACTTATTTGACTTAGGTAATAGAACAAAACCTAGGTAATCTGTTCCGCAGAAAAGAAGAAAAGGATGCGAGGATTAAAGAGTTGAAGGGAAAACTCACAAGCAAGGATGAAGAAGGTATGAAAGAATTCAAGGCATGTGTTGAAAATGTAAGGATAGAGCTCGAGGATAGTGTTCTCATATATATGCCCATATTCATGTCTTCCATCAATTAGAAGCACACATAATGGAGAAGCATTGTGTCGTTCACACCAAGAATGTCGAGTTTGTTACCATATGGGAAGGATTAAATGATATGAAATGATGGGTCGCACATGATCGAGGTGGATATTGGCGGCCACACACCTATTCCAACTAGCTCCTATTAACAGTTTTTGTGCAACAAGTTCTTATGTACTTCTTTGTAATTGTGGGTTCTACACTTCTGGGGTTGTCTGAAGCCCTACACAGCTTTCAAATTGGGATTGGCGGCCTCCCAACTAATCCAACTTGCTTATTTTGGATGTTTTCATGTCAAGATAACTTTATGTACTTAAGGGTCGTTTTGGGGCCCAAAACAATTTTTTTTGGCTTACCATAGTCAAACTGTAGATGGAGTTAGAGTTTCATGACATAATGTGTAACTATCTAAAATACCTTTCCAACGCGCTATAAAGTGCCTAAAAATGAGGTCGTATGTAAAAGTTACATAAAACTTACATCGTCGGGAAGTTGAGGTACCAACTTACCCATCGGGGCCCACATAACTTTTGGCATTTCATCTCCCAAGGTTAGGTTTTTGGATGTCTAGGGTTTTGGCATTCATGAGTAATGTTAAAAAAGCCTCACATCTCTAAGATAGCTACCACCATTCGAGCAAGTTGTTTTCAGTTCTGCAGTTTTAAAGTTTCAACCTATTTCATTTATTCAATAGAAGTTATTGTTCACTCGATATTTGTTGTTGTTCTTCATATCTCTATGTTATTGTATTCAGTTTGTTATTCATTTTGTTCTGCTCCTAAATCCAGATCAGTGGTATCAGAGCGGTCTGCACTTCATTTATTTTTCTTCGTGCATGTCCCTGACAAGATGATCTGGGTACAAGGACTGGGGACTCCTTTGCAATATTGGTCGCGTCGAGCCCAACAACAACCAATGGGGGATGAAAATAAAGATGATGGAGCAGGAGATCATTTTAAAATATTTATCGAGGAATCCCTTGCGCAAGAAAGGAATGAAATGATGGACAAATTTGCACAGATCCTTTAGCTGCATCCCACAGAAGACACATATTCATCAAGCGACCATCCAACCCCCTTCAAGGTATAGGTAAATTTTGAAATTCCATTATTTGAAGGTCTTATAGATGCAAATGTTGCAAATAAATGGTTGAATTTGTTCGAAGGGTATTTTTCAGTCCACAATTTTTTCGATAGGGAAAATATTACTTTTTCACTCCTCAAGGCCATCCCCCATGTGAAGGATTGGTGGAATACTTACTCTGAGCAAAGGGCCGTAGAGGAATCTGCAATATTTGTGGCCACCCCCACATGGGATTCCTTTAGGGATTCCATTAAAGAATAATACTACCATGTTGGAAGATACGAGGACTAGTACATAATATGGACCACCCTACGTCAGGAAAGGGACCAGAAAGTAACATATTTTCCCAATATTTTCCATACATTGTGCACCACATTGCATATCAAAGACTCTGAGCGAAATATGGTGCTCAAATACTACAGTTGTCTACATAGATACATTCAAACAAAAATGGAGTTTTTGTACATCGCATCATTGGGTATGGCTTATAGATATGTTGTCAAGATCGAGCAAAAATTTAAGCAGAAGAGGCGAGAGTTTGGATCTGCAAACTCCTCAGAGCCGAAGTAGGGAAAAGCCACGTCCAACCCATAAAACAATGGATAGAGAAAATATGGCCACTTTCAAGATAACTAGTCAATTAAGAAACACAAGAAGGGTAATGAGAAGTCAAAGAAGGACAAGAGAAAATGGTGTGAATACCACAAAATCGCTTGGCACAACACCGAAGAATGTCACTCCAACAAGTCACTCGTGGTCGAGGTGAAAGCTTCTAAGTCAAAGGTAGATTCTAACTCTGAATCCAATACAAAAGGAGGGAAGTGGATTATCGATGTTGAACCCAATGCCATTGTCTCTGGCACCAAAGTCCAGCCAAGTGAACCAGAAGAACCAGAGGAAGGGGAACTCCTCTTTCACTCACACATGTGGATAAAGGGGGCTCTACCTCATTTCATTGTCGATAGCGGAAGTCAGAAGAATCTAGTCTCAATAGAGGTCATCAAGCAGCTAGACCTTCTAACGACACTACACCTGCAACCCTACACCATCGGTTGGCTTCACCAAGGAAGAGATCTTTGTGACAGCCAACAGTGTCATATGCCCTATGGCATCAAGACTGTGAAATATGAGGTATTGTGTGATATTTCTCCCCTTGAATTTTGTGACGTTCTTTTAGGAAAACCATATTTGTGGAAGAGACATGTTGTGTGTGAGTCTAGACCCCACAGTGTTAGTATTACTTTGGCTAGACAATTGTACATGATACTAGAAGTTGTGTCGCCTACCACTATTTCTTTCATCTCTGCTAAGAAATGCAGTAAGGTCATTTCACATAGATGGCCTCTACACATAGCCTCTCTTTGTAGTAGAAGCAAGTGGATGGGATCGTGGAAGAGTACATATATATCTTCTTCTCACCCATCGGGGTACCGACACACTACCAAGTCAAGAATCCAATTGATCTAACCCCCGGTGCAACTCTACCTAATGGACCAGTCTATTGTCGCTCATTGATGGAAAATGATGAAATCAAGTGTCAAATCCAAGAGCTGCTTCAAAAGGGTCATATTAGACCCAACTCCTCCCCTTGTGGAAGCATGATTGTACTGGTGTAGAAGAAATATGGGACCTGGTGGCTCTGCATTGATTACAGAGCATTTAAAAAAATCACAGTGAGGAATTGGTACCCAATTCCCAGAATTGATGAACTTCTTGACCATCTCAAGGGGAAAAAGTTCTTCAACAAGATTGACCTAAAGTCTTGCTACCACCAGGTTCCCATCGAATCAACTGATGTATGGAATAAAAATTTCAAATCTAAAGAAGGTATCTTTGAATGGTTGGTCATGCGCTTTGTCTTAACAAATGCACCAACCCCTTTCATGAGGTTGATGGATGATTTATTGAGACCCTTCTCCAACTCTTTTGTGGTGGTATATTTGAATGACATCCTCATCTTCAACAGAACTTGGGAGGAGCACATGCAACATATTCAATAGGTTTTGAGAGCTCTGTGGCAATACAAACTATATGACAACTTGGAAAAATGATCCTTTGGCATTAACAAGGTCCAATATTTGGGTTACATTGTTTATGAGCATGGAGTACATGTTGATCCAGCTAAGATCCAAGTGATCTGTGATTGGCCAACCTCGACCACACTAACCAAGCTTCGAAGCTTCTTCGGACTTACCAACTTCTACCGACAGTTGTTGTTGGGATTCTCCCATATTGCATGGGCCCTCATCCAAGTGACCAAGGGCGGTGGAAGGGAAAATTTTACATGGGGGAAGGAACAACAACAAGAATTTGATGATTTGAAGCATCGCTTGTTCTCAGCTCCAGTACTCTCCCTACGTGATCTACAACAAACGTTCAATATTGAGACTGATGCATCTGACTATGTTGTAGGCGCAGTTCACACTGATCAACATGGTCATCTGGTATCATACCATAGTGAGACACTCTCAAATACTTTCTGAAAATGCCCAACCTATGACAAGGAAATATATTCCATTGTACAAGCTTGTCATCAATGGAAACATTACATTATGGGAAAGTAGACAATCATCCACATTGATCAAAAGCCTTTGCAGTTCATACAGACAAAGGGGAAGTTACAGAACGACCATCATCAGAAGTAGTCCACCTACGTGCAACAGTTCCATATCCACATCAAATATAAGATAGGGATCATAAATCATGTCGCTAACTGCTTCAGTCAACCTCCATGGCTACACTCACCACCATGTTGCATTCCTATGGGCATGAGGCATCTGATTGTCCCCAACTTTATCAGAAATATTTGGACTTCGCTACCATCTATCAACTCCTGGGTACAGACATGAATATCATTGATTTTCACATTCAGAACAAAATGTTATGACATCTGGGCCATCTCTGTGTTGTTGTAAGAGAGTGTGCAAAGATGATTTGGGAGGCTCACTACAATTAGATGGAAGGACATTTTGGCATGGAGAAAACTATGGTCATTCTAAAAAAAAAAAATTATTGGCCAAACCTTTGACAGGACGTTAGCAAGTATATCAGATCTTGCACTTCCTGTGCCATTGCTAAGCCAAAAATCAAAAAGTAAGGATTATACACCCCTCTTCCTACTCCCAAGAGTCCTTGGGAATCCATCTTGATGGATTACATTTATGGATTTTCTTACACCAAGAAAGGTAATGATTGTGTATTTGTGGTAGTTGATCATTTTTCGAAGATGGCCATTCTCACAACTTGTAGGAAGAGAATCACAACAGAAGATACTACAAAGCTCTTTTTCAAATGAGTGTGGGTCCATTTTTAGATACCAGAGACCATCATCTATGATCGGGACAACAGGTTCCTCAACACATTTTGGTCGAGTCTCTCGTCACTGTTGAACACCAAGATCACTAAATCCACTGCCTTCCACCCTCAAATCGATGTCCAAACAAAGGTTCTCAATCAGATGATTGTGCACATCTTGTGCATGTATAACTCTAAGAATCCATGTAGATGGGATGAGAGTCTTCCCTCTATTCAACACAACTATAACAGGGTTCTCCATAGCTCCACTGGCCATAGCCCCTTTTAGGTAGGGTTGGGATTCTAGCCCTTGGGTCCCATTGATGTTGCACTACCTATTGCAATAACACAGACAGATTATTCCCATGTTCAGTGTGAGGCTGATAAAGCCACCAGATTCATTGAGCGGATTTAGAACATCTGCTAACAGGTCCATGAGATTTTGCAAAAATCCAATGTTAAGTACAAACAATGCCATGATCAAATTCGGGTACGACACCAGTTTCATGTGGGAGACAAGGCTAGGTTACATTTGCAGAAAGAACGCCTTACAGGGCCCCATCGAAAGCTCTGCCCACTTTTTTATGGGCCTTACACTATCAAAAAGCCTATGGGTAGTAATGATTTTGAGCTCAACACTCCACCCTTCCTTGGCTTGCACCGAGTGTCCAATGTGGACCTCCTTCGACCATATTCTCCACCATTATTGGACACCTCAGAAATCGTAGAAAAGTTGAAACCAACAGATCTCAACCCTCACTGTATGGAACATGCATCCACTGATCAGATAGTGTAAACATAGGGCAAGGGCACTCTCGAGCAGAGGATCCATATTTATCGGGTTGTCAAGGCAGGGAAACTCCTCCACCAAGGCAAGTGGCTCACCCGAGACCAAATTCAACATTAGTTTCCTCACCTGATGGGGGTACTCAACGAAATGGAGACCATTATTTCCTAAGGGGGAGGACTGATCCAAGTGGATATTGGTGGCCACCCACCTATTCCAACTGGCTCTTATTGACAATTTTTAGTTCAACACGTTCTTCTATATTTCTTTATAATTTTCGCTTCTACACTTCTGAGGTTGTTTGAATCCCTACACAACTTCCATATGGATATTGGTAGCCACCCACCTAATCCAGTTGGATTATTTTGGATGTTTTCATGTCATCACGTCTTTTTGTACTTCTAGGTCCATTTTGAGGCCCTAAACAATGTTTTTTTTATTTTTCTTGCTACAATCAAATTGTAGACGGAGTCAAAGTTTGACAGCATAATGTGTATTTCTTTACCTTTACGATGGGCTATCACATGCCTAAAATGGAGGTCGTATGCAAAAGTTACAACCCTGGGAAGTTGAGGTACCAACTTACCCATCGAGGCCCACATAACTTTTGACTTTTCATCTCCTAAGGATAGGTTTTTGGATGTCTAGTGTTTTGGAATTCATGAGTAATGTTAGAAAGGACTTTGGATCCTGATTGTAATCATTCTCCTCATAAATATGCATGTAGAAGCCACATCTCTTCTCAGAGAAAGCTACCACCATTCGAGCAAGTTGTTTTCATTTTTGCAGTTTTATAGTTTCAGCCTATTTCATTTATTGAATAGAATTTATTGTTCATTGGATATTTTTTGTTGTTCTAAATATATTTGTGTTACTGTATTCAGTCTATTATTCATTTCGATCCTCTCATAAATCATGATTAGTAGAGAACCCAAACGCTCCAGTCAATCTTCCTCTCTCTTCGGAAGGAGAAATAAATATTTATTATACTTCCATTGGTCACTACCAACAGGCTAGTGAAAGAGAATAAAATGAAATGAAGAGGTCACTATCCATCTGTGCACAACTCCATAAGGATACACAAGTTTTGACAGACAAAGGGAATCTTCCTCCCATTGAAGAACCCAAGAAAACCAATAGAGAGGATATTTCTTTTTAAGAAATTGAACAAAATATGAATAAAAGATAGGAGAGGGATCAAGTGGAAACAAAGGAAACCATAGAAGTAACGGAGGAGCACCTTGTCTAGCCAACCAAGGTTCAGACCATGATCCAAGCATTCATTCCCAATTTGACGAGAGATATGAAAAATCTTATCGAAAATTCATCCTCCTCTGCAACCTCCCTCGAGGAAGTTTTGTACAACATAGTCATATCGATTGAGGGACAGTACCAAGTCTAGGAAATATATATCAAAGACAAAGACACATGAACACAACAAAATAGTAAATTCAAATTTGACGAGAAATATGAAAAATCTTTGAAAATAAGGTAGTGGATTTTTTGAGTAATCCTCATACATGTGCCTTCCCTACTATTGACATCAAGGTTCTTGCATATGATGAATGATGACATCAATATGCTACATATTCATGTTTTGGGAACATTCTTAACCTCTACAATACACAATTAGGAAAATCAAACCCCTTTTATTAGACCACACAATGAGGGATAGTTGACTCTTTAACCTTAATCAACTTTGTGTTCCCAACACCATTATTGATTTGTTACTAATTTGAGGGGTATGTTTGTCGATGTATGGTGGACATTTTAGCACCAATAAAACATTACAACAAGTACAAAGTTTTTTTGGGAATTTGATACATAGTTGCTCATAATGTTGTCAAAACAAGGTAGCTACTTCATACTAGGTCTTTATTTAGTTGGTGCTCTCAGAGACGGTCATTTTTTCTCAAGATGTTTGCAAATCCTGTGTAGTATTGTTGAAATATCTCGACGTTGCGTGAGAAGTAGAGAAACCCATCTTCAGGGGAAGATACTCTAGGATTCTTACTTGATTTCTAACCCTAATTTATTAATTAATAATGTTTATCACCATGAAGAAGGTAATCACAGTGTCAACTTATTAGGGTGAGAATTTTATTAATTGCTAGCATTTTTTTATCTCATTGATAATAGGTGTCCGAGAAGGCCACAAGGATGCGGTCTACTGGCCAACGACCAATAGACGTACTATTAAGGCATTCGTGATGCTAAGCAGGTCACGAGTTCAAACCTTGTCTTATATTGGAGGGCTAGGCTTGGGGGTAGTGTGGTTCTCCCCATGGATTATAAGGAAGCCGACGAGATTCGACCCCATGTCATGCGAGGCAGCGTTACCGATTCCCCTAGATACAAAAAAAAAAGATAATAGGTGCTCAAGATTTACTTAATTTCTTTCTTTCATAACAATTGATATTATTTGGGTGTTTTTTTTTTTCTATAGCTTGTTTGACAAGTCATTTTGTGCAATGATCAACATTGATGATGGCTTCCACATTTTCAAGGAAGATATGGTGTTTGGAGGCTATGGAGTGCTTTGCCAATGTGGATTTCTTTGTTCACCCGTGTATGATGTCTGCATTATGTTATTTTAACCTTGTTTGAACAGAGCCATTCCTTCGAGTTCATTGAAGTCCATTTCAATAGACATAACTAGTGGATTTCCCATGACTTAATAGAAGCACGGTAGTGCGTGTTCAAGGTGGTTTGCAAATTTTCGAAGCTTACCCTTTTTATGCATAACTTGTTCCAAGATCATCCCAACACATAAAATAGATGAATTATTTCTTAGACATGTATACACTCACTTTGGTTACCCTTGGCTATGATCTCTAAATAGGATGCTCATTTTCTAATCATTTTAAAAGCTATTATAAAACCTCCTATATACAAACTCCAACATTTTTTATAATTATTTTAAATTTACTATTTATAAATGCATCTTAACTTTAATGTTTAAAAAAAAAAAAAAAAAGATCTAAACTTAAATTTATATGTAATTTTTTTTGTTTTTAAACGAAATATATAATTTTTTAATATATTTACTTATTTTAAACATATTACATTTGCAATATGGTGCAGCATATTAATATGGTGCAACATCTTACATGGTCCATTGTAATATGTTGCAACATATTACAATGTAATATGCTACAACATCTTACATTGTAAGATGTTGCAACATATTACAATGTAATATGTTGCAACATTTTACAATGTAATATGTTGCAACATATTACAATGGACCATGTTGCAACATATTACAATGTACTATGTTGCAACATCTTACATTGTAAGATGTTGCATGTTCCATTGTAATATGTTGCAACATATTACAATGGAACATGTTGCAACATCTTACAATGTAACATGTTGCAACATAGTACATTGTAAGATGTTGCAACATATTACAATGGAACATGTTGTAACATATTACAATGTAATATGTTGCAAAATGATTACAAAATTATTATAAATGTAATATGTTGTGTTCAAGGTGGTTTGCAAATTTTGGAAGCTGACCCTTTTTATGCATAACTTGTTCCAAGATCATCCCAACACATAAAATAGATGAATTATTTCTTAGACATGTATACACTCACTTTGGTTACCCTTGGCTATGATCTCTAAATAGGATGCGCATTTTCTAATTATTTTAAAAGCTATTATAAAACCTCCTATATACAATCTCCAATATTTTTTATAACTATTTTAAATTTACTATTTATAAATGCATCTTAACTTTAATGTTTAAGAACAACAAAAAAAACAAAAAGATCTAAACTTAAATTTATATGTAATTTTTTTTGTTTTTAAACGATATATATAAATTTTTAATATATTTACTTATTTTAAACATATTACATTTGCAATATGGTGCAGCATATTAATATGGTGCAGCATCTTACATGGTCCATTGTAATATGTTGCAACATATTATATTGTAAGATGTTGCATGTTCCAACATATTACAATGTAACATGTTGCAACATAGTACATTGTAAGATATTGCAACATATTACAATGGAACATGTTGCAACATATTACAATGTAATATGTTGCAAAATGACTACAAAATTATTAGAGTGTAATTCATGTTGTAATATGTAATAAAATTGAGTAGAAAAGAACATAATTGCATTGTAATATGCAATATGTTGCAACATATTACAATGGAATATGTTGCAACATATTACAATGTAATATGTTGCAAAATGATTACAAAATTATTAGAGTGTAATCCATGTTGTAATATGTAATAAAATTGAGTAGAAAACAACATAGTTGCATTGTAATATGTAATATGTTGTAAAATGATTCATGATTACATTTTTATCTTTGTATTTATCAAAGATTCACATAGTGCTTCACAAACATTTACACGTTCATTTCCATCAACAATCTTAGTTGTTGAATTCACCAAATCACTAAATACTGCATCATTGACCCTTTCCTCATTATCACATGTTGCTCCATTGGTAGTTACAAACACACTTTCTTCATCAATCATTGTACCTTTATTTATACCATCTTAAGTCTCTATTTCAATTACAATGTTTTCCATACAATCACCCTTTTCAAGAACAATATCTTGATTAATTTGAGCTTCAACTATCTTGCTCCCACTCATAGTGAACTTCAACTCTTTAATATCCCAACATGTTGCAACATATTCCATTGACATATGTTGCAACATATTACAATGGAACATGTTGCAACATATTACAATGTAATATGTTGCAAAATGATTACAAAATTATTAGAGTGTAATCCATGTTGTAATATGTAATAAAATTGAGTAGAAAACAACATAGTTGCATTGTAATATGTAATATGTTGTAAAATGATTCATGATTACATTTTCATCTTTGTATTTACCAAAGATTCACATAGTGCTTCACAAACATTTACACATTCATTTCCATCAACAATTTGAGTTGTTGAATTCACCAAATCACTAAATATTGCATCATTGACACTTTCCTCATTATCACATGTTGCTCCATTGGTAGTTACAAACACACTTTATTCATCAATCGTTGTACCTTTATTTATACCATTTTAAGTCTCTATTTCAATTAAAATGTTTTCCATATAATCACCATTTTCAACAATATCTTGATTAATTTGAGCTTCAGCTATCTTTCTCCCACTCATAGTGAACTTCATCTCTATAATATCCCAAAACATTTTTGCATTATAATTTATATAAAATACAAGACAAAATGCTTTTATTCATTGATGAATTAATAAGATGTAATGTTATTTTATCGTTTCTCTTATCAAGGGGATTGACCTAACCATCTTGAACAAATTGTCATAAATCTATTGAACCCAGTAATCAATCAGTAATCTTTCCATTTTAATTGTCCACATCTTAAAATTTTTACTTGAGAAGGATAACATAACTGACATTAATCTTTTCAATATTTCAAGGATTTCTTCACGTTTTTCATTGATCTGGTCTAACATTGCATTCTGATCCATGAGATGAGATGCACAAGTATAGGGGTTCTTCAGCTAGAAACCCATCAGACTTCTGTGCAAAATATAATGACCCTTCCTTCTTATTCTTTCTCCTCATCTGTTTCATCTCTCTGGAGTTGTTTAAATCTCACTTGCTGATCCATGAGAGTAGCAAGCAACTTCACTCTCTTCTCATCTCACCAACGATTAACATATCCCGGATCCTGACAGGGAGCCTTGGGAGACTCTCTACAAACTCTCACCAGCAATTTAGAAATCAGATCTTTGGTGATGGCTTGTGCAAACTCAGGTTTGTTCTTTTCCAGACACATTTAAATGCCACTTCGCAGGTCCTCACGTCGCACGATGGTCACGAATCCTCATACAACAATCGTAGATCTCTTGGAAATCGCTCGATATGTCCACAATGGACTATTCTCTCTTGCAAACTCCAACAATGCAGTAATAACACACCTTCACGCGAATCGATCTCACAATGGACCCCTCAACAAGCACGTTCTCCTCAGCCACGATGTCACTTGGCCCTGCAAACTATTTAGGTAAAAAATATGGCAGTGGTTCTTTACAATGGTAGATCTGACATCGTATTTCTTCTACGGTGCAGTTGTCTCAGCTAAGCAATCTTTCTCAGCTAATTATTAAACTCAGCAAATTATATTAAGAGCAAGGAATGGCGACCGCGAGCAGTAGCCATATCCTAGACGAAAATGTTGACAGTGATATGGTACTTGCTCCTATTCGCTGTGTTGAGTCGCTGGCAACACAACAGACCTTTGTTGCAGTTCCACAATGTTCAAATTAAAATAATTATTTTGGTTTTGACAGGTCCACTGCCCAGCTCCACGCGTGCAAACTCTTATTTTACTCAACGGACTCAGCTTAACCTTGCAAACAACGACTTTACCAATCCAGCCTTCATGCTGCACAACAACGGGCAACATAGATCTCGACGCCAGATCTCTGACGCTCCACAAATCCAGGCTTCAGCGACATGTGATGATGGTGGCTACTTTCACACAGCCTACGAGACTCTCCGATTTCATGACTGGAATTTCAAATTTACGCCTGGAATTTCAAATTTACAGAGCCTGTTAAGAGAAAAAGTTTATAACAGTTAATTTGTTTTCATCACTGTAACTTTAAGTTTTATCCAAAATCATAAATGTCAAAATATTTTTTATATTATGTGTAAATTTCACTATCATAAGCTGTAACTTCAAGTTTTACCTAAAATCATAAATGTCAAAATATTTTTTATATTATATGTAAATTTCACTATCATAAACAGATACTATTTCCATGCTTCAGCCATGACTAGTAGAAGACTTGGAAATAACACTCACAGATCAAAGTTGGAGGCTGAAGCTAAAAAAACTAATGGAACTTTGAAATTTAGGTGTCCATTTACTCCCTCAACTCACACTTTCCAGGTGTCATCAACTATAATATCATGGCTGGACCCATACCTAGTTTCTTGAAAAATAAAACCATGAATTATAATTATTAACCTAGACTGTATATACATATAAGATTTTAAAATATAAATACTTATAACAAATTTTGACTAAAAATCTACACAGTTAAAAGTGAAAAATTAGAGTTTTTGGTATTTTGATGTCTGTTAATAATGATTTGTGAATTTTTTTATCCATGTCAAAATGTTCAAATAAACAGTACATACTATGGAACGTCAAACTCCTGACCTGTCTCCAGCCATCAACACACATGTCTCAGTAAGTCATGCTTATGCAGCAGTCGCAGGCCTTTTCCGATTGCTTACACCAGCGAATGGGAAGTTCTTTCACGCATCCCTCTGCTCTTTTGACAGTGCGCTCAAGACTGTAATGTTCTGACGGCAAACAACAACCACCCAGGGTTCTACCCCTCCACGTGCGCAAAGGGATTCTCCTCAACGACGCAGCAATGCTGTCACTCTAATTCACACAAAGATCTTAGAATCTGATACCATATTAAAATGACAGATCAACCAGACAATAATAGTGAGGCCACAACGACTCACAATAATAATAGTGAGGCCACAATGTCTCACATAAGTGAGACTACGCTCATACACTGCATTCATTAAGCTAGTGACTCCACACTGTATTCATTAAGCTGTAAAATGATTACATATATAGTATAGGAAAGTCTATCAATTTTTTGAATTCACTTCATTTATTAAGTTGGAAAATTATTACATGCTGGAAAATGATTACATATAGTGTAAAAAAACCTCTAACAACTTCCTGAATATATGGATCTAAGAATGGTGAGCTAGAAAACAAATTCAATTACAAGAAACTGGAACAGGCTCTTACCATCTACTAATTCTGTTATTTAGACATTATTTCTCCAACAGTTTGCCTCTCGGATGCGATTCGTTTTCTAAGGAAGAATTGTCCAGCTTAAAAAATATTCACTTTTAAAATTTTAAGTGAATTTCCTGATCGTTCTTTTTCAAACTGTTAATTCTAATAGGTTTTCTCCGAAAACTTGCTGTGATTGAGGGCATTGTCAAATCAATTTACCCGTCGGTTAACAGAAATTTGAGGGTTTTGTTGGCTGGATTTTCAGTTTGACGTTGATCCAGCACCATAGAGGTAGTTATGTTGGAGCTCGCCGCATCCAGATTAGCATTGTTGCTTTTGTCCGAACAGATTTTGGGAGGAGGGAGGAGCAGAAATCTTTGATTTTTAAGACGCATTGAATGATTTCCAATGGTATGACATGGTTCTACAAGGGACACTGCACAGAAGATTCTGATGACATGATTCTATGTTAAATCATTGTACCTCGGCCTGTGGATTTGAACCCGCCGCAGTTACTAAGAATCCACCACATGAGTTCGCGGACAGGAGTCGAACTCAACCGATAAGCGGACTGAGGCGGACTCTAACAGCTAGTAGAACACGCTGCCTGAAGTCACTGCAAGAACACACATGTTGCAAGGTTGAAAAATGTACAACTGAAGGGATGGACGGTTGAGATGGATTTCACGTAATCTATTGAATTTCTACTCTAACTAATATTCCTTTTGTTCTAAATAACTAACATGCTTTGGAAATTACCATTAATATATGATTAATATATTATTTAATTATTACATTAATATAATAACAACTTTGGAAATTACCATTAATATATGATTAATATATTATTTAATTATTACATTAATATAATATATAATAACAACTTATTAATGTAATACATTAATGTGTTATATTAATGTATTAATTAATTAATACATTAATAATACATTAAATACATTACAAAAGTATTGATACACTAATTAATTAATACATTAATTTTAATATATTTAATAATACATTATTACAAAGTTGTAATGTATAAAGTAAACTACTAATACATTAATGTATAATGTAACATATTAAAATAATAATACATTAATAATGTATTAATACCTTAAAGTATATATTGACTTATACATTAATAATGTAATGTAAGATAACTGATATAATAATATATTATTGTAATGTCTAAATTAACCTATTGATTGATAGATTAATAATGTAATATATTAATCAATTTATACATTAATATATTTCTAAATTATTAATACATTAATAAAGTAAAACATTATTAAATTAGTACTACATTAACAATACATTATTATAATGTAATGTATTAATTAATTACATGTATTAATTAATTAATTAATTAATACATTCCTAAAGTATTAATACATTAATAAAATAATATAATAATATATTATTAAAGTCATAATACATTTTAAAGTAATAATGTATTTTAATTAATAAATTTTAATATATTAATACATCATTAAATATATTAGCACATTGTATGCATTTAATACATTTTAAATGCATTAATATATTACCATTTTAATAATGTAGTCATATATATACCTTAATGTATTTAGTAAAATATTATTAAAATGTGAATACATTAACAATACTTTAATACATTACTGCATAATTAATACATTAATAATACATAATTAAAGTAATAATTTATTAATAAACAATTTATTAAAATATTAATACCTTAATAAATACAGTATTAAAGTAGTAATAGATTTTAATTAAATAATACATTTTAATTAATACATTATTAAATACACTAACACATTTAATACATTAATAAAGTATCATTAATAAAGTATTCAAATACTAATAAAGTAATACAATGATAATACATTAATAAAGTAGTAATAGATTGATCTTAATATATTTAGTAATACATTATTATATTGTAATGTATAAATTAAATCATTAATACAAAAATTTATAATGTAAGAAGATGTAGAACTACCAGGACTACGAGTTTGTTGCGCTCTCGATGTGGACTATGCACCTACAATTCTCATTGGATTGGTTTGTGTTGGGATTTGTGTCATAGGTCAAGGTGTAGAAGGAACTATGCACTCATTTGTAGATGGTGTTTGAACCATTTCTTATTTTATGTCATCATACTCAATAACATCAATAATTCTGATTGTCTTTTCTATGCTTCCATCCCATGTTTCATTCTTCACAAATCGAACATCGTGATTGATTATGACTTTCCTTGCAATAGGATTGTACATTTTGTATGCCTTTGCATCTATAGAATATCCAACAAATATACATTTTTATCCTTTGTTATCTAGCTTCTTTCTCATCTCATCTGGAACATGTATGTATGTGATACATCCAAAAACTTTTAAGCGCACCACATTATGCTTTATACCTGTCCAGGCTTCTTGAGGAACTTTTTTTCTCACACTCTTTGTTAGATATATGTTCACAATGTATACTACAGTTGCTACTACCTCATCCCAATACTCATTTGACAAATGTTTGGCTGCCAACATATTGCGCACCATTTCCATTATGGTTTGATTCTTCTTCTCTGTGACACCATTCTGCTATGGTGTATACTGTGGAGTGAATTTCTTGTAAATACCATGAACTTTACAAAAGTCCTGTAACTCTCTTGAAATATATTCACCTCCTCTATCATTTCTGAGAACCTTATTGTAATAACCACTCTCATTCTCCACAAGTGATTTAAACTGTTTAAAACAACCCAATGCGTTAGATTTATGTTTTAGGAAATAAATCCATGTTTTTTCTTGAGAAATCACCAATAAATGTCAAAAAATATATACTGCCTCTTATAGATGGTGTTTGCATTGGTCCACAAATATATTAATGTACTATTTCCAGTGGAGATTTTTCTATCTATGACTTTTTAACTAGAAATGATTATTTGTGCTACTTTCCAAAAATACAACCTTCACATATTCTTTCTGGTTTTTCTATTAATGGAAAAAATTTCACCATATCCTTTGTATGTAGCAGCTTTAGACCTCCAAAGTTTAAGTATCCAAATCTGAAATTCCATAACCAAGAATCATCATGTACTTCAGATTGGAATGTTTCTCTCATCTTTCTACCACTATATTCTTCCTTCTTGAGACTGCATGCACCAAATTTTCCTTCTTTTTTTTTTCTTTGAATGCAGTGTCTGACTGCACATATTTTATGTCATAGATAGCTTGTGTTGTTTTTCTCTTCATGGTTGGATTTGATGTCAATGGAAACATTATGTTGCTTGTCATGTAAATTCTTGCAATAAGTTGGTTGCTTGGATATATGTCCATAATCACACAGTGATTATCTTCCATGTATATTATGTATCCTTTCTGTAATAATTGTCTTGTGATCATCAAATTATGCTTCATACCAAAAACATAATATATATCAGGCATAACTTTTTGTGATCCTTGTTTAGTTAAAAGTTTAATAATGCCTTTGCCTAAGACAATGACTTGGATATTTGTTCCAAGTATAACTTGAGTTTGGAATGAATTATCCAAACTAGAAAATAGTTCTAAATTTCCTATCATGTGATTACTCCGGCCTGAATCTAGATACCATATGCCATGTGGAATTTCTTGAACAACATTGCATGCAACTGGTGAGACTATAGCCATTTCTTCAATGCACACCATAAACATAGGGCTCGAGGGACTATTTGCGTTGTTTGACTTATCTTGACCTTACTTGTTCTGATTATACTATCTCTTTCTACACTCATATGCATAATGTCCATACTTTTTACAGTAATGGCACTGAATATTTGACTTATCAAATTTACGATTACTTGGATGACTAATATTTTGGTTTTGACCTCTTCCACGAGTGTTTCTCAGACTGTTACTACATCCACCTCTATCTGAACTCCTTCCTTTGCCTCTAGAGTTAGCTCTCCCCCTTCCTCTTCCATGACTTATAGATGAATGTACGAAAAATGCATTTTCTAATGACATGTTTGACCTATTCAATCTATGTTCATGATTAATGAGGGAGGCTTGCAACTCATCTAGAGTAAATTGACTCAGATCTTTGTTCTCTTTTAGGGTCACAACAAGGACCTATCAAATTTAGGAGGAAGACTCCTAAGTACCTTCTCAACAACCTTTCTATCCTTTATGGTTTCAGAATGAGACTTAATATGATTTATAAGACCAATACCATGGGTATAAAAGGAATCTATTGAATCTGTATCGTTCATTGACAGAGTTTCAAAATCTCTTCTAAAAATTTGTAGTTTTGAAGTATTAACTTTATTCATACCTTGATAAGAATTTTGTAGTATGTCTCATGCTTCATTGGCTTGATTTGTTGATGAAACGCTTTGGAGTATGCACTCATGCATGGCTTGATGTATGTAAAACATCGTATTTCCATCCTTCTTCCTTTGATCTTTCAAAGCATCCTTCTCAGGTTCTGTGAGGGAATTGTACGATTTCGGATATGTTGGTTCCACATAGACATTTTCGACTATCTCCCATACATATCGACCCCTAAATAGCGCATTCATAGTCAAGGACCATAACTCATAGTTTTTTCCTTTAAAGGTGGGAGGTTGCATATTTGAAGTAGAAGCCATATTTCACCTTACAACAAAGTTGTTTCTCTAGAAACTTACTATTATAAAAATTTCTATAATATAATTGTTTTGATAGAACCTGCTCTGATCAACCTACTCTGGTACCAGATCTCATATCTACAACGTACAGACAAACTTCTGCATAGCGTAGTTGCAAATACTGCACACTATAAAACTTCGTTGATGAACTCTCATGATTTTACCGCGCAGTTTACAAATTGTTTAAAAGACTGTGCGTTGTGATGACAACACTTAATAAAACAATTACTTGACACAAAATCAACACTATGTTATACTTAGCATATGAACTCTCAAACAAAACAAATTTCATACATACACATGGATTTGTCAACTACAAAATACTTTATACTTATTAAGAACTTGGGTGTTGCATGCTAATACATAATAGAAAACTATGTCGAGCTTCGGCTCCAACAACTTCTCCAACTTAGAAATCATAGATCTTGTGCTCTCATACTCCTTGACTCCTTACAACTGTTGTCACTACTAACTATCGACTTTATTCTCTATGTATGTGTGTCTCAACTACCTATAGACTTAGACATTTATAGATAAATATTAAAACTTCCTATAGAAGTAAAATTGACTCAAACAATTAAGACAACAATAAATTTCCATTGACTCTCATATGCATAACAAAGCTCGAGAAGATAAAAATCGACTCATTAAATAAACTTCTACTAAAACTCTTGCTTGACGTGTTTGACAGACTAACGTCTCTGTTTTCGTGAGAGATAAAGTCTACGTAAGCGTGAAGCTCACAACTTGTAATTAATATTTCCATCATATTCTATATATGTTGTAGCAATGTAAAGGGCCTTTCATATACGAGTAACTCAAACAATAAATTAGCATTCCCCATGTCTATGGTACTGATCAATTTCTAAAAATCATGAAAATGCCACTCCATCCATGAAATTATAAAATGATTCTCACATTGTTGACATAATCATGGTTCAACGGAAAACATCAACATGGCAAGGCACACACAAAGGTTCAAGGCCACCATAGGAAACAATAAGCAATTGCGGTCAAGTGTAGGTTGTGGTTGATTTTGATAGAAAATTGTGTGTATAAAATGTATTGTCCTGCATGTTCTATTCCTTGAGCTTATAATAATGGTTGGTAAGGATTTTCGAAGAGTAATGCCATGTTTTTCTTCCATTAACATTATTTTCTTAAATAGAAAATAGTCTCCACATATATTTATGAGATATTTATGAGTAGATCATGAAAATAAGTCTTGAACAATTTGTTTAAGAAAATGAAAATTACAAGCAAACTTAATAAGACTTATAGGTGGATGACAAAGAAAATTTTGTACTTAGAAATGTTATATTGAAAACATGAATGAAAAATCTCATTGAATTGAGGATCTAGTAGATCTTGTCCAGAAGCTTTAACATCATGAAGAAGACAAAAGATTACCACAATCAAAAGACAAACATTTTTATGAAAGTTCATGAGTGTAGGGAGTTAAATAGGAATATATGTAAGGATGTTGTGTTATTGCGTTGCATTCATTTTTGTTCCTGTAATATACCTCAATTTTATCATAAAAACATAAATTCTTCTAAGGGGCAATAAGCTCTAAGCTTGTAAAAATAGATTTATAATTGGAGAAATATCCTTATTGATAGTTGTGATACCCCGTGCATTCAAATTCCCTTTCCTAACATTACAGAATCATAATCTAGCATTTTCTTTTCGTTAAGTCATACTAGTATTTGTAAGTGGTTCAAGTTTATACTTTGTAATAAAAAGGGAAACTAGACACATGCCTAGGACTTAGGACCTCAACCTCTTCTTTAACACATATTTCCATAAACGTGCACAAGTCTAAACTCCAAGACCCGAATAACTTTATACACAAAGTAATGGTAGTCGAAACTATTTGTTTAATCATTTGACTGAGTTGTTTGAATTTTTCATAGGTGACCAAGGACTATGAATGGTGTCCTCAGTAATTGTTTGGTTGATTGAGAGTCCTCCTATCATGACGAAAAACCAACAAAATTTCTAACTAGAAGCAAACCCCAAATAGACAATTGATTGAATCTTACCAGATTTAAACTAAATCTAACCACTGGCGCTAACTGGACTAGTACCAACTAGAGGTTGATAAATTTTGAAACTTAGGTTCTTGAGGAGACCCATACTTGTCCTCATAAATATAATAAATGTGACTAGAGGTGTTGACAGTCGAGAGTTATTTCTCTGACTAGACATTAATGGAGGTGGATGAGGAATGAGAGCCAAATCTGTACCCTCATCCAACCCAAGCACACCAAATCTCTCATGTCACATGGCGTGTTTTACTATTGTACCGACCACATTCAATATGCATGGGTCCATGTTCTAGGGTAGCAATTGTTGTTCATTGTCATTTTGTGCGAGTCTGTTTCGAAATGGGCTCTGCATTTTCACATTATTTTCTTGACTTCACTTTCCGTGGGGTTTGGTGGCTTGGAGCGCCTCCTGAACTATTCTTGTTATCGGTAAGTGAAAGTCTTATTTTCATATTCATTATTTAGATGTTCAACAAATTCTTTTATCCTTTTATGGATTATTGTTCTCGTTATTTCTTCCAAGCGTTTCACATAAGTGGTAACCTACCTGTAGGCCCTTTTAATCTCCTCCTACACTCATTTTTAAGTTTTCTCTTTGTAATGTTCCATACTGTGCTTCACCGGAGTTGTGGTCAGGAGTTTGTTTGACTAGGGTATTGTAAGTGCCTGAATGCTATACCTATTTTACGGTACTGGAATCTCAATGGTAATAGTTGGTTTCTATTCTGGTCGAATAAAAAGGAAAGCGTTTTTTCTTCGTTTTTCTTTTTTTTTCTCTGTTTTCCCAAAAATTCTCGACAAGTTCTTAAGACTGTGATATTCTCCATTAAGAGTCTCCCAGAAAAGATATTAGTCGGACTAACCCTTAAGCAAGGTTCAGACCCTAACTGTAACTAAAGAAGCTTAGGTTCTTCTCTTTGTGCCCACTTACTCATAATCTGGATGTGTTGTGAAGGTGTGCATGTATGGAGTCTTTGGCATCGTGTTGACCCTACACATTCCTTAAACTTATTCATAGGGTGTTGGTGTAACATCCCGCTCTGGCACACTTACCTAACTTATTCTTTGAGGACACTTGCTCGCAAGTGATCTGGATTTATATGATAAAACTTTTCCTTCATTATGATGCATTGAGTTATATGACAGGATGTTTTTACTACCTTGGTGTAGACAGGTGCTGCTGACTCAG
>JASDQU010033855.1:22006-37099 GCA_032191745.1 Picea mariana | reverse complement strand
GGTACTACACATATAATATATTATCAAGGAAAAAACAAGCTACATGAAATTTGGACATTTGAACAAAAATTTACAAGTTAAATGAGTACATCAATAAAAATTAACATACTAACCTTGCAAGTTCAAAATCTGAGCTATGTAGATCGAGAATTGGATTTGTTCAACCAGTGGGTGATGGAAAAAATAAACATCTCAAACAAAAGCCAAGAACAATGTCGCAACTATAGCAATTGTGTCACAAAGTCTCTTAAGGGCATGTATATATAGATCAAATAGTCAACTAGCCATTAACACTGATCAATGAGATAGACAAACTTTTTGCCGCTATTGCCACGAAAGTTCGTTGTTATTGCGACGAAAATCCCGACTAGGTTAAAATAAGATTTTCGTGGATATTGCAACGAACTTTCATGGAAATATTGACGAAAATCCGACCCTGTTTAAAAAAAAGATGAAACTAGTGGAAGCGTGGAAAATTTTTGTGGAATAACTACCCATATGTAGTAGTGTCTTGATATAAAGACTCTACTGTGTATAGACAGAGACAACCCAAGTAGGATATCAAGGAGAAAAACACCTAGACCAATGTACAAGGACAACCAAAATGAAAATATGATGAGAAAGGCACCGCCCAAAAATTCAACCAAAGACAGGTTTCCTGTCATTCCACAAACACTTAACAGTCACTACAAAGACCCAAGAAGACTCAACAATCATCAAAACCTACCCAACAACCACCAAACCCAGAAAATAAAAAACAAAGGTTGATTTACGCGATTGTTCAAGGGAACAACGCGTATGTATGTAGCTTGCAGAAGGACAACACACGTATGTACGCGACTATCAAGAAAAAACCCACGTATATGTGTCAAAACACAGCTAGGCTAAGGCGAAGGCTGAAAGACTCAGACCCAGAGTGATTATAGGCTGTCATGCAGTAATATGACAAGAAACTCAATATGAATGAGATAAATCTAAGGAGAAAACACTCCAAACCCTAAGAAATAATATTCTATCCCCAGTATGGTCACCAATTTTGTTACGAGGAAAATCTCTCTGTGGCTAGGGGTAAAACACAACAGACGGAAATGACTGCAGAAATCAACTCTATTCTCAAGTATGATATATAAACAAATGTGCTAGCAAGACAAGATACAAGGCCTACCTCGTCCAGACGTTCGATGAAGTTCGTCGTTGAGCACTTGACCCAAAACAATATACTTGCAACTAGTCTTCAACAACCAAGCAACGCAAGTATATGGTGATAATATATGATGTTAGCATATTCAATAGCATAATCCATTAACATTCATAACAAATATGCCCATGGAATAATAATTCAAATATTTGGAAGATATCAATTGGATGAGAAAAGAGTATTTCTATTAAGATATAATCAACATAAGTGAATAAGTTACATACTTCCGTGTCGACACAGTTTGGAACCGAGAAACTAATTTGCTTCTAGCTGGGCCTCCACCAAAGGCAAGCTCATGTAAGACATAAAATGGAGTTCTTACTCAATAAGGGAAGATATTGGGGGCTGAACAATGTGTTCAGACTTAAAGGATAAAGGGATGTAGACTCAATGTGAAGTGAATAATTCCTCCAGAGTAACTTTGATCTCAAAGTTGAATTCTTTCTCCTCTTTTCCATAGCTCAGAATTGTCCCATTTATAGCCTTCAAGTGGAACTGAAGGGTCAATTCAGAACATTTCCAGTATATGGAAGGCCAAGGATCATTGATCTTCTGTCGTGACATGGAAACCCGACGCTAATTTTCATTTTTTGGGCACATTTCCCGTTGTACGGGGGTTGTAGTGGTGAAACCTGCGTATACACATGCTGTATAGTAGGCAAGGTGCATATATGTGGAAAAATTGTACTTTTAGCTCTGGGATTTTCAAAAAGGGATTAAAAGTCTGCATGGGGAAATGGAAAAAGGCCTTCTGTGCAAGATTGCACGGGGTGAGGCAAATCATGTCGTAATAGTCGGGCCAAGATCCCAAGTTCAAATCCAATTTTTGGAAGGGGTTGTTTAAGGGATTTGGGACAAATTTGAATTTCAGTACAACATATCATCCAGAGTCAAATGGGAAGACAGAGAGAAATAATCATATAATTGAGGATATGTTGAGAATGTATGTAATGGACAAGCCTTCTAGGTGGGAGGAATATATCCATTTAGTTGAGTTTTCCTACAATAATGGGTATTATGAATCATTGAAGATGGGTGCGTTTGAAACATTATATGGCAGAAAATGAAACACACCAGTAATTTGGGATAAATTAGCAGACATAGCTGTGATTGGGCCAGAATTGTTAAAGGAAATGGAAGAATAAATGGTAAAGATCAGGAATAATTTGAAAGTTGCAAAAGATAAGAAAAAGATATATTCTGATAAAATATGAACACATAGAGAATTCAAAGTGGGAGAGCATGTTTTTTTAAAAGTTAAATCCAAGAGAATCTCACTAGAATTGGGAAGTTTCCCAAAGTTGGAAGTGAGATATTGTGGGCCTTTTGAGGTCTTAGAAAATATACGACTAGTTGCATACATGCTAGCATTACCTCCGTCCATGAGAATTAGATAGGACTAGTTGCATACATACTAGCATTACCTGCATCCATGAGAATTCATAACATGTTCCATGTGTCTTTATTAAAAAAAGTATGTACCTAATCCTAGTCATGTGATTGATTGTAATTCAATCCAAGTGGAACACGAAGGGGATTTATGGGTGGAACTAGTGCACATTCTAGACCAGAAAGTCAAAGTTCTCTAGAACAAATCCATTGGCGTGGTAAAGGTTCAATGGACCTATTATGATCTTAAGATGCTACATTGGAGCATGAGGAAGCCATGCGAGAAGCACACCCACAATGTTTTGTAAATTTTGAAGAAAATTGAATGTACATTTGTACATAAGTGAATGAAGACTCCATTATGGCACCTAGAGTTCTTAGAACCACAACTTTGAGATTTCATGTCCAACCAATGTGTGGGTTGAGGGGAAACGAAAGTTTCTAGTTGGAATTGTTGCGTGAGTCATTAACTTTCTTATCAACTATTTTGATGTAATGTTTTTATATATGTCAATGTGTAAACTATATGGTTATGTGCACTAAAGACAATGTAATTTGCGGAAGGAAGTGAATGTAACATCCCCGTTCAAACCCCAAACTAGCGATGTATATTGTAAATGTAATGTATGGCCCAAAGCCAAAGTGATGTAATATGTAAATGATGTAAATTGAATATAATGAATAAAATGTATCACCAACTACAGATGGACACAAATGGATATTTGGTGGCTGAGTATCTACAAGAGAGAGAAGAAGTCCAAGGGGGAGAGTTTACCCATGTTTATTAAACCCAAACCATTTTTCTCTAAATGATCCATACCATGAACCTTCCATTAGTTGTTGAGTGTTCTAGAGCCCAATCATTAAATTCTTGTAAGAGGGTTGGTGTGAGAGGCATTCCCATAGTTATTGAGAGTATGGGGGATGGGTATAGTCAACTTGGGGAAGAGTGCAAGTCAATCAAGAAAGAGAAAGAAGGGAAAATTCGTATGGGTAGGAGACCAGAATTGCACATTCACATTTTTGGCATAGAGAGTAGTTTTTACATGGAGTTCTAAGTACTAAAGCTTCAAGGTAGATATTGTGGGAAAGTTTGGCATCTATTTCGAGCTAAAAATTCATGGAGAAAGAAGTTGTGTTCCTAAGAGTAACGTGTTGTTCAAAATTCGCCAAGGAAGCATGCATTTTTCTATTGGAAAAATTCGTGTTTGCAGTTGTAGAATTATTGAGGTCCCAACAAGTAGATTTCTTGTCCAACCTATGTTGGAATCCCTAGAGGGGAGTGGAAAGGATTGATGGATTGTGAGCAATGAAGGGGGATTCCATCCCTTAGATTGTGCAGGTTGAGGGGAAGAGAGTTGGTGTGCTGGAATTAGCTGTGAGTTTGACTGTTGAGAGTCATACATTAGCCAACCTTCAGGACCACTGCCTCTTGTGGATTCATAGCCCCTGCTCGGGGGTGACTTGATGTTAAGAACTGGAAAAAGAGGTATACAATTGGGAGGAACATATTTCCTTTGCAACAGGTTGCATACTTTCTTAAGATAAGTGTTCTTATTTGTTGTGTTCATTTATGTCAAATGTTGATATAGTTTCTATGCAATTTACTGTGATTTATCTTGGTTAAATGCTACTTGTTATGAGTAGAATGATGCATTCAAATATATATTTATGTGGTTGAATGTTGATGTTTGTTGTTTAGTTGTTGTTGTGCACAATGAAAGTAGTTGCATTTACATTTTTAAGTAGCATAAGTAGTTACATGAGCTTGAATGTCATGCTGTGTTTTATTTCCGCAATTAGAATTGGTATCAAGAATTTTGTTTGGGTTGTTTTAGAAAATGACGTGACCTAGTTGGGGGCTAGGTATGTTACAATCGATGTTTGGGATATACTTCCTTCACCATAACTTTTCCCATAAGTCGTCCTTGCTGTGAAGCCATCACTACCATGTTTTGGCCCCTAAAGAAAAGCAGAGGATTTCAAGATGTCTCAGCTCCAATCCACCTACTAATTTTGGAAAACAAATTTTGTCCCATGCTACCAGGGCCTATTTTCTTTCCTTTTTGGCCCTACCCCTGAGGAATGATCAATGAATATTGTGAATAACTTTTAAGATGAATTTTTGGGAAGACAAGGAAGAAAACATAGATAAGGGCATAGCCTCAAGAAATGATTTGAGTAGGACTAGATGGCTTGACATGTTTAGAGATAAAAAATTCCAATTGGAAAGTTTGTTTTCCATCTTTGAGAGGAGGTCCTCCCAAGTTGAATTGTAGAGTGTTTTCTCCATCAACAATGGACCTAGAAATTTGGACAGAAGGGAGCTTCTCTGAAAGCCAAGAATATTGGAAATGTTAATTTTAATACAATGATAAGTGTTAAAGAAAACAAAATTATGAACTTACCATAGTTGATGGAGGTACTCGAAGCATCCATGAATTCTAAAAGAACTTGCTTGATGGCTTGAGCTTCGTGGACTGTTGGAATTCCAATAAGCATTGTGTCATAAAAAATTGATGGTGGGAGGCTACAATATCTTTACTAAAGAATATCAAACCTCGAATTCTTTTGTTGTCCACTTCTACCTTGACTACCTTGATTTCTCTCCCCAAACCTTCAACCATTAAAATGAAAAGAAAAGGGGATAAATAGTCCCCTTTCCAAATTCCACAAGAAGGAGAAAAGTTCATTGAAGGTGAGTGATTTACAAGAATAGAGAAGAAGGAGAAATATGTGAGATACATAATCCATTTTATCCATATTGTCGAAAAACCAAAGGCCAATAAGATTTTCTTGATATATTTCCAACTTAGCTTGTTAAAGGCCTTAGACATATCTAATTTGATGAGCATACTTGTTTTTTTGGTGGTTTTCAATGAACGAAACATTTCGTGAGACATAATTGTATCTTCTAAAATTTGTTGGCCTTTCACATATCCAATTTGTTTAGGAGAAATTAATTTAGGAAGGGTAGGATTGATACTTTTTGCAATGACTTTAGTTATAATTTTGTAAACCACGTCGGAAAGAGAAATTGATTTGAATTTTTTGGGGTCTTTAACCTTATCTTCTTTCAATACCAGGGCTATAAAGGTGGTGTAAATCTATGGTAATACATTAGAGAATCTGTGAGATTCTTCCAGAAGATCCTATACATCCTGTTTAATGACCAAGCAACAAGCTTGGAAGAATTTGATGGTAAAGCTGTTCGTTCTTGGATATTTTCCCTTAGGAATTTCCATGATTGTATTCTCTACTTCCTCTAATGCAATATCTCTAAGAAGGGCATCATTATGTTCTCGTTATTTTCTAAATGTCATCTTTTCTATCTAGTTGAGGTTCAAAGAGGAGAGTTTTGAAGTAGTGAACCAACTCCCTTTCTATTTCTTCATGAATTTGAGTTGGTTTCCTTGGATATCCTTTATGGATGACATTATATTATGGTGATGGTGTTGGATCATGGATCTGTGGAAGAATTTGAATTTTTTTCTCCCTCTTTGAGTCACTACACTCTTGATTTCTATTTCCATAGAAGTTCTTCTTGCTTGGCTTGAGCCTCTAATTGGGTTTGGAGTGAAGCTTCTTTCGTGATTAGTTTCTCCATTTTCCCCTCTAATATCATTTGATTGTTGGATTTTCTCCATTTGATCTTCAAATTCTCTCTTAGCCTTGAAGATGTCACCAAATGCCTCTTTATTCCATTTTTTGAGACAAAGCTTGATTATTTAAGACATTGTTGGAAGCGATACATGGGGGTGCCGAACCCAACATCTACTTCATGCCACCATTGCATAATGTTTTCTTGGAAGGAAGGGTGATCTAAATAGAAACATTCAAATCTGAAGGGGAAATTTTTTGAGCTGCCTTTTAATTTAATATCTAGTTTAATGGGTTGGTGATCTGATCCTATGCCAGGAAGAATGGAAGCTTCCAAATGAAGACCTACCAACATAAGGGATTCCTAGATGAGGAATCAATCTAGCTTGAAGGCTACCTGGTTGTCACCACTATGCTGGTTGTTCCATGTGTGCAACTCATTTATTGTTTATAGATATATCATTTTTAATTGCCTTGTATTTTCCTTGAAGCATTGTGAGTCTTGATCTAGTCTTTGGATGCCTCCTCGCTTTTTTTCTAGAGAGGTACTGATGTTGAAATATCCACCAAATATCCAATGGTTATCCCCAATAATATTTATGAATGCATGTAAGGATATTATAAAGAGGATCATGTACGGGATTGCTTCAGGGCCATATACATTGGTTAGCAGTCTTGTTTTTGCTAAGTGATCCGAATTATTTTCGACACAAAATGAGAGCAAAGATATAATAAAGAAATGCATAGAGATATTGTGGATATCCAATAATATAACAGAAATGTATCAAAGATGAAACCATAAACACAAAGATATAGTAATACATGATTTCTATTAATGAAATAAATGTACAAAGACTATAAAAATACATAGTGAAAGACTCGCTAGAATGGTGGCGGCTTATCTATGAGAAGAGATGTGATGACTGTGCTCATTCACAAGAAGATGATTACAATGAGGCTCTGAAGGCCTTTTTACAATAAGCATGAATTCTAAAAACCCTAGACATCCAAAAACCTAACCCTAGGAGATGAAGTGCCAAAATTCATGTGGGCCTTGTTTGGGTAAGTTAGTACAACAACTTCCCGGGGTTGTAACTTTTGCATACGATCTCCGTTTTAGGCATATGATAGCCCGTTGGAAATGTATCGTCGAGGAGATTAATTTTAGGCACAATATCGAAAAACTTCCATATTTCTCCCCATTTTCCCAAAAACTTCGTTTAGGGCCTCAAAATGGCCCCGAAAGCTAAAAACTGCTAAAAATAGTAAATTGCCAAAATTGCCAAAAAACTGTTTTGAGCCAGTTGGAAAAGGTGGGTGGCCACTGATATCCACCTGGATCACTAAGCCAATTAGATGCAATTTAGCTGATAAAGTCATTTGGGTTGAAAAAAAAATTGTTGTTGATATTTCAGCAGGCTTCCACAAAATTTATAGCCCACCTGCCACACCTTGGGAATCCATCACAATTTCTTGGGAGCCTTTACCATTCCTAGAGACTACTTTTGAAACTAGGTCACTGTTACATTTTGTTTCTTGAAGCATTACAACAGAGGGTTGTTCTTTAAGAATTTTGTTTTGAAGAATCTTGTTCTTGCTTTTTCCATTCAAGCCTATGATATTCCAAGAGATTATATTCATGAGGAACTAGGGGGGTTGGGTGGGAATTTATTCATCATCAAGACAATCCACCTCGAATTTACTAGCATTTATCTTAGGTCTTGTAAGAGTTGTTTGTTGATTTTTCTTCCTCATTATTTCCCCTCTTTTGTTATTTTGGAAATATCCTTAAAGGTGTTGGTTTTAACCCATGAGGAGGAGGATGCAATGGACTAACCTTTGTGTGATGTACCTCGATGTTCTCTACTTCCAACTAGGGAATATTTTAAGAGTTTTAGTTGCTGATCTAGCATGGAGTTCGGGTCTTGACACTCCCATGCTACTACTAAGGATTCCAGATCAAGTTCATCCAATTCCATGTCCACCATCTTCTGATTCGTCGTGGTCCTCTCCATTGTATATTATTTCCTCCTCTCATTCGAACCCATTAAGAATATTGTTTTCCATTGTTTTTCTATATTTTCCTGCTCCTCTAGGTTCTTATCTGTGTCCTGATCACTTTTTGTTGGCATCTGATTTTGGTGTTCCTCTCATGCACTATTGTTGGGTTCTTCAGGGTTTTTTGATAAGATTTCAACGTTTTTGCTAGTTTTGACTCCTTTTTGAGCCTGGGGTACTATGGGCCTTCTATTGGGTCTTCTTATTGCAGTAACTTTCTCAAATTCCTCTTAATTGTTTGGTACARAATTCATTTCTTTAGGTAGTGAGACATTCAATTGGAAATCTCGAAAGAGATGGCCATGTTCATGGCACTTTCAACATCGAAAGGGTATATGATCATAATCAATATTTTGGATCTAGTTTGTGTCTTGATAGCTTAGAMAAATTGATTATGGTAGGGACTTGGAAACATTAACGTGGAAACAAATGTGATCATATTAGGTGTACCTACCATGCTTGGTTACTTCCGAAATTTTAACAAAATATCCAAGAGAATTACCGATTCCTTCCAAGATTTCAGTGTCCTAGAATTCTTGCAGCAATGAATATAATCAGAGCCATATTGGCATAGTTGTTAAGTCCTCCTTGTTTTGGATGAATTTTTTCATTTAGAGGTGGAGATATAGTCCTACCAAGTTAAAAAAAATAAGGGCCATTTTAAAAAACCCTTTCCCGATCTTCTAGGTTAGTGAATATTTATGTAAAGAACCCTTTTGAGCCCAGTTTTAGATCAACTTGGCCCTTCAGTTTTTAGCGCTTGTTGATCCACCAAATCAAGTCTTTTTCAACAGGCTAGTGTCCCATGAATTTTCCAATGATAGCATGGTCCTACAAATATTGAATGTATTCCCTTATTTTTTTCGATTAGATCTCATACATAGGGGTTTCCACTACCTTCAGAATACAATGGTCTAAACCACTTGGAAGTGGTTGCTCCTAATTAGTTTTCTATGCGCCTTCATCATTGTTTCCTGCCCCTCTCACTCTTGATGCGTGATCCATGGCCTTAGACCGATACAATAATATTGGATTGTTTTTGGTAGAAATGTGCTTTGCTATAGCTAGAACATTACCATAGGAGGGAGTAACCCCCCTCCTCCATCCATCACCATCGCCCTTTGAAGAAAACCCTAAATGAATTCATGCTGCAAACCCTAGTCCTTTGTTCAATGTCATAAACCAATTCTATTATGTATATAAAATATAAAATTTTAAATGTTTAATTTTTTTTGAATTAAAATGAATAAAATAAAATTTTTAATAAAAATTATCTATATTTTTTCTTTTCCACTTATTAATATAATTTAATTTTTATATAAATATTTTTTATTTTTTTATTTTTTTTTAAATTTTAATTTTATATAAAATATCATAAATCAGTATTATTTTTCTTCATGTAAAAATATAAAATAAATTATTTCCTTACAACAATATTCTATATCATCATGAATACAAACTACTTTTAATATATTTTCAATTTGTTTATGAAATAAAATTTAAAAATCCTTGAAAAAATCACAACATAGCCATATTCCAAATTGTTATATTGAATCCATATTGTCAGTATCATCACATAAATTGTTATATTGAACCCATATTATTAATATCATCACATAAATGTCCTTTCTAAACACATCTCAAATTCCTAGCATTATCAAGAATTAGTAGGAATGTAAGAATTATGTCTTGACAATGTTTCGTACCATGATGGTTAATGGTTAAGCTATACATACTAGGGTATAGTTGAATTATTTTAGCCTTCTAATAGTTATCCACACACAATTTACCAATATATGTGTCATCAAATATGTATCAAGGATACAAAGTATATATATATATCATCTCTTAGCGCTTTTTTTTAATGAAATTTTTTTGATAGCCAACATATATATAGTTTCATGGCATCTCTTAGTTTTTATTCATGAAAATTTTGATAGCCAACATTTTCTATAAAAGAACCCTCAAGAAAAAGAATCAACAATGCCAAGGAAAATCAAAAGAATCAACAATGCCATGGAGAAAACGATTCATTTTAAAATATGTTATATAATATACGTAGAAAGTCTAATAAACAAAACGATCCGAGCAATATTAACTAATATATAAGTTCGTTCATTCATGGTAAATACAATGCTAGCAACATAGGTTTTACAGAGCGTCATGGAAAGAAATCTTACAGTGTCTATGGAGTGTCATTACCAAATCAATTAAAGCATCTACTTAAAGGTCTTTCTAGCATGAGTGGTGTCTACTAATATAAAACTCTCTTTATAAAAGTGACTTTATTCAATTCCTTAAAGTCATCATTAAAACATATACAATCAGATTCCCCACATGTTCATCCCAATGATATTCTTTAGAATTACTATCACTAGCAGGTTCAAGTTTAGCATCTTTAAAAGTGAAATTGATGCCACAATCGATTTTAATGTATGCGTCTCCACTTTGGAACTTGATGGAATGTGATGATGGAGTTTTATTCAATGAAGGTTTTTCTTTAGGTTGAATAGTCGAAATAAAATGATTCCATAGAGTATCTATAATTTCCTAAGCAATGAGAATTTATTATTCCAAGTATTCTATTTCAATTAGAGATAGGAAAATATGTGTCAAGGAGGTTGATAAGAATGCCATGGGTGAACTTCACAAATTCAATGACAAATGCATCAATGCATCCAACATTTAAAATCATGCTTGCAATTACACTTGTATTGTGTTGCTATTGACCATGGTTGATGCAAATGGTGAAGAGATGCAATGAATTGATAATGATAAACAAGAAATCCTTTTTCATGATAATAATCTAATGGAAATTCATTTGTGATAGCTTGGAAGTTTTTTGTCTTTTCATTTATTGAGTGATTGCAAAAATTCTGCAAATATTTCCCAATGCATTGGATTTGAGCTTTGTTTGTGGAATGATTATAATAGAGGTCATTTCTCTAGTGAAAGCATTAATTAGAGTGTTCACTTACAAATGCATAAATGAAGAGCTCACTAAAAATGTTTCCAACATATATATGTGATCTTCACTTGAAGCAAAGAGAGTTGCAAGATTGATCCATTCCCCTCCATTGTTTAATATCTAGTTCATTCTTTAATATGTCTTTATCAACACTAGAACATTTTTCCTTCTAGATGTATGTGCATTAGCTTGTTCCTCCTAAGTTAAGATAGAAGCATGAGACAATATGTTCCATAAATAACAGAGTTTCTAGAATGGGAACCTATTGGGAAAATATGGGTGACAAACAAAATCATATTTATATCTAAGCCACTAAGATATTTATTGTGTATATGCAGTGTACTTAATCAGTAGAAATAGTAAATTATGAGCAATATTAGAAGAAATATAACACAAAAATAAAATGGAATGAACCAAACTATTCAACCTGTAAAATACAAATCCTTATATCAATAATATAGAAAGGGCACAATGTTCACGAGTCTCTTCAAAGGGGGAATCTCAAATTGAGTAGAGCTAAAATAGAATGAAAATAATTGACAAAATAATACATAGCCTTTTACCTCTATTAATATTTTCTCCCTTCGAAAAACCTTAACTACTTGTGATCCCATCATTACTGAGTACCAACCAACTGATGGGCCTTATTTAATAAAGATGAGTCTTTTACATTGAGTAATCATACACCAACTCTCTAATGGCCTTACTTAAATAAAATGGCCTCATACATTAATTGACTAACTCTCAAGTACCCCAATGTAGGGAGATTAGGGTAGGGCCCTTAAGCATGCTCTCCCCCTTCAAAAGCACCATTGTACTCAAGGTTAGAGGTGTGGAAACTACTATAAAATCATTGTTGGTTCCTAGGCATCATCTTAAGGCTACATATCCTTCCATTGTATTAGAACTTCCTGAATAATGCATTGGCATAGTCGATTCTCTCTTGTGGCTAGTACCAACTTTAGCTATAACCAAATAGAGTCTTCTTCATCAATTTTGGAAAGGTTGATCTAAATGTGAAAATTTCACCCCAATACCTTCTTCAAATAGGACACATGAAATATTGGGTGGATCTTGGAGTGCATTGGAAGAGACAATCTATAGGAAACTTGTCCAATGCATTGGTGATTTGATAAGGCCCATAAAACTTTAACTCTATCTTATGGTGGTTCTTGTCTTTGAGAGATGTTTTCTTATAGGGTTGGAGATTAAGAAACACCTAATCCTCTTGTTTATTAAAGTTCTCAAAGCGATGTTGATCTACTTGTTTCTTCATTCTATTTTGAGTCAAACCAAATTTCCCTTAAGTGCAGTGAGAATGGCCACTCTAGCGTTAAGAGTATTGTTCACTTTCTAAAGTCTAGTAAGATGAAGCAACCAAGGGAGGTGTCTTTCCAAAAAAAAATTATATGGTGACATTTTGGTAGCACCAATGATAGGTGGTATTGTACCACCATTATACAAGTGGTAGTCACTGAACTCATTGGCCTTGTTAATTCACTTCAAAATAATACAAATAAGTTTCCAAGAACTTATTAACCACCTCTACTTAACCATGAGTTTGGGGATGATAGGCCATGCTCATTTTCGTGTGTGTTCACTTTAATCCAAAAATCTCCTATCAAAGCTTGTTGGTGAAGGTGGGATCACAATTCATTAAAATTATCCATGAAGTCTTGGGCTTCTATGGACAACATAATTTTTTTTGCAAGGAACGGAAGTGATCATATTTGGAAAGGTAAACAAATACTACCATGACTACATATTTGTTGTTATATTTATGAAGGCCATTGATATCATACATGGAAATGTTAGCCTAGATATTTGTGGGGATTGGTACTAGCTGCAATGCCCCAAAGGACTTCATTATTTCACCCTTGTTCTTTTGAAATGTGTCGCATTCATATATGAAGGTATGGATGTACTTTTTCATTCCATCCCAAAATAATGATTTCTTAGCTCATTCATATGTTTTTTGAAAGTGAAAGTGAACCACAATTGGAGAGGAATACAATTTAGCTAACAATTAATATTTTAAAGTAGATTTATTTACCAAATAAATGTTCCCTTTATACCACAAAGTGTCATGCTACTAATTATATCCTATAGGTGGGTTGGGGTCCTCCTTTATCCATTGGATTATTTGAACCATGTTGTCATTAGCTATCCTTGTGGTGCATCTACAATATAATCTAGCATTGGTAAGCATAAGAAAAAGAGGGACCCTTCCTCCTTATATTTCCTAGACAAAACATCAACAACCATTCTCCTTTGCCTTGTTGTATATGATCTCATAATAATAACCTAACATCTTAGTCACCTACTTGTGATACTTTGGTGACAACAAAAATTGTTCTAGAAAACACTTTAAGCTATGATGGTATATCTTGACCTGAAATATCCTCCTAATGAGATATGGGAACCACATATTGATGACATGGAGGATACCCATCATTTCTTTCTTATATGTGGACTTTACCAAGTTTCAATCACACAATTAATTACTGGTGAACACTAATGGGCACCCCTCTTGTATAAACAATTCCCCAAGGCATTTTCTAGAGGCATCACATTCCAAGACAAATTTTTTAGTGAAGTTGAGAATTTTTAAGACCAAAGTATCATAGATGGCTTTCTTCAATGCATGAAAGGTCTTTTATACTGCATCTTTCAAGACAAAGGCATTCATCTTGAAAAAGAAAGTTAATGGGGTTGCAATTTAACAACAATTCTACACGGACTTTCAATTGTAGCTTGTAAGTCCTAAGAAACCATGAAATAATTTTAGAGTATTAGGGCATAGACAATATTTCATAGCCTCAATTTTATTACGACCCACTCACACCCTTGTCCTACTAACTATGTGACCCAAGTTTTCCACTTTAGAAACACAAAAAACACAATTGGAATGTTTAGGAACGACTAATTATCATGGATTAGTTGTAAATATTAGTCAACATGAACCACATGTGTCTCCCAACTATTCTAGTTGTAGATATTTGTCAACATGAACCACATGTGTCTCCCAACTATTCTATAAATCAAAATACCATCAAARAAGATAAGCACAAATTTGTGTAGAAAGGGYCAAAAAATCTTGTTCAYGAARCTCTAAAAAGTGGACGGGGCATTGAAAATATCAAAWGGAATCTCCAAAAACTCATAATTTACTCCATGTGTRTGGAAGGTASTATGAATTTAAACTTCCTTCATCTATATTTGGTGATACCCAAAGTGAAGATCTATTTTAATGAAAAACTAGGCACCATGAAACTCATCCAAAATGTCATCAATGACTAGGATGGGAAATTTTCCTTTCACCATCAACTTATTAAGATCATGGAAGTTTTGGCACATGCACCAACTGCCTTCTTTCTTTGATACCATGATGACCATGGAGAGTCGGTGGTGATTGTGCAACATATCATGTCAGCCTCCAATAGTTCTTGAATGATCTTTTCAATTTCATTTTTTTTTATGATTCAAAGGATGTTGATAAGGATGCACATTAAGTGGTTGACTACCTAAAATTAATGGTGTACCATGATAATTCTCACCGCGTGGAGGTAAGCCCTGGGGTGTTTTATATTCTTATTGATATTTATTCAAAACCAATTGTAAATTGTTGGCCCTTGATGCTGGCATTGATTTATTCAGCATCATCCAACCTATAACTCATTCAAGTAATTTAATGTGGCTGGCAGGTTCAAGTAATTTAATGTGGCTGGCAGGTTGCAGGAGAAATGTCAATGATGAAGCTACTTGATGAAGTAGAAGACCTTCCTTTTGATCACAGAAGTTGTCAAATATGTTGGTTTTAATGTGAAACCTTCCTACTAGACGTGCTATGAAGATACTAGGCCCAGTCAGTACAAGTTCG
>JASDQU010033854.1:0-10827 GCA_032191745.1 Picea mariana | reverse complement strand
AGGAGTCAAAGGGGTTCTGTTAACTATAGTGGGTGTGGGAGTCGAAGGGCTCCCAGTGTTATGAAGACTAGGTTCACTACTCAACCTTGTAGAATAAGAAGTCTGAACGGTGGATGTGTGTGTACCATGCCTAATAACTCTATGCCTTTTAGAAGGCAAAGAATCTAAATTCGGTGGTAACTATAACAAGCGATGGGATCGACAGGGATGCTGGTCTAACTCCATGATGAATTAAGACTCTAAAGACAAAAAATCAATCCAAAGGCCAGCTAGTAATCAAAGAGAACACTAAAAGTCAAATGGCCAATATGCACACAAACGAAATAAAGTGGTTGAAAGTGGCCTCCCACCCTAAAGAAGGTATGTCTCACCCAAGAGGGGGCTAAGAATCCCTGCTAAATATCGGAGGTAACATAATCAATTATAAGGGCCCTCATGGGATTAATAACCAGTCGGTAAGATCCCCCTAGAGAGGTAATCCTCCATAAAGGTTGTGTGTTGTCCGACCCTTATCTGACCCAGGGTACCTACAGAATAACCCCTGGAAGTAACCTATGTGGCACCTAAGTCAAGAAACTAATAAACCACTGTATAAACAATGCACATGCGAGCATTCGTAAGTCAGGTATAACATATGGGCAGGGTAGCAAAGCCCGAAACCTTGAAAGCCTCGACTCTCACGAAGGTAAGGGCACTAACAACATCCCCAGATATGAATAGATCCCTAGAAATATCTTTGACGCTAAGAACGTATCGGGGGGATATGCCTTCAACTAACCTCACGTGACCTCGTGATTAGCTTCAGTGTGAGTGGAGCCTCCTGATCTTACCAATTATACAATGGATTTATCCACTCCCTTTCCTTGACACATATGTTGATTTAATTGCCTTGGAGAATTTTAATCACAAAATCCTATTCCAAGGCACTAAATGCTAAGCTAGTTTGTGCACCCTAGAAAATAAAATTGTGACTAATCAATTTTAAACTATAGCGTTAATTTTAGTGGTCGTGATTACTCAAAAAGGTATGGTAGTGAAACCCATGGTGTTATGACTCTGCAAGAAAAGTAAATATGAAAATAATGCAAAGTCCTAACTTTAACTTTCAATAAATGATATGCTTCTAAAGGAAAATGCAATTTTCAATTTCAACTCTGCAATTTTGAAGTAAAAATGCAATCTTTCATTACATGCGCTAAGATAATGACAATGACTCAAAAGACCAAAATGCCAAGCAATGCAAAATGCCATGAAATGCAAAATGCCAAGCAATGCAAAATGCCATGAAATGCAAAATGCCAAGCAATGCAAAATGCCTAATTTTTTGTATTTTCAATATAATAAAAATTAAAATTCATGGACTAAAAAGAAACTTGATATATAAACTCTACTGTGTATAGAAAAATATAACTCAAGAAGGATACCAAGCTGAAAAACACTCAGCCCAATGTACAAGGACAATCAAAATGGAAAGATGATGAGAAAGACTCCGCCCATAAATTCAACCAAAGATAGGTGTCTTGTCATCCCACAAGCACTTAACAGGAACTACATAGACCTAAGAAGGCTAAAAAAACATCAAATCCCACCCAACAACCACCAAACCAAGCAAACAAGCAAGGGAATATGATGTATGCATTGTTTAGGAAAACATAGCGTATATATGCATCTTGCAGATGGACAACCTGCATATGTACACGACTATCAAGGAAAAAAGCGCGTAAATGTTTCAAAAAACAAGGCCAGGCAAGGGAGAAGGTTGAAAACTCAGACCCATAGTGAACAAAGGCTATCAAGCAAAGATATGATAAGAAACACAATAGGAATGAGAGAAATCTAAGGAGAAAATTACTCCAAACCCTAAGAAAGAAGATTCAATCCCCAGTATGGTTGCCAATTCTATTACAAGGAAAATATCTCTATGGCTAGGGTAAACCAGAACAGACGAAAGTGACTGCAGAAATAAACTCAATCCAAAAAACATGCTATATAAACCAATACGCAGGTTAGATAAGAAAGAGGCCTACCACATCCAGATGTTCGATGAAGTCCAACGTTAAGCACTTTGACCCAAAGCTATATACCTGCAACTAGTTCTCAACGACCAAGCAAAGCAAGCATATGGTGATAATATAAAGGGTTAGCACATTAGATAGCATAATCCATTAATATACATAACAAATATGTCCATGGATAATAACTCATATATTTGCAAGATATCAATTGGACTGGAAAAGAGTATTTCTATTAATATATGATCAACAGAAGTGAAAATGTTACAGACTTCCATGTCGGCATGGTTTGGAACCGAGAAACTAAGTTCCTTCCAGTTGGGCCTCCACCACTTCAATCCTCCACCAACGACAAGCTCATAAGAGAGATACAATGAGGTTCTCAATCAATAAAGGAAGAGATTTGGGGCTGAACACTGTGTTTAGACTTAAAGGACAAAGGGATGTAGACTCAATATGAAGTAAATTATTTCTCCAAATGAACTTTTCTCTCAAAGTTGAATTCATTCTCCTTTTTCCATAGCTCGGAATTGGCCCATTTATAGCCTTCAAAATGGAACTAAAGGGCCAAGTTGGAAAATTTCCAGTATATGGAAGGCCAAGGATCATAGATCTCCTGTCGTGACATGGAAACCCGACATTAATTTTAATTTTTTGGCACAAATCCCGATGTATGTGGGTTGTAGTGGACCATCCTACATATACACATGTTGTACAGTAGGCAAGATGCGTACATGTGGAAAAACATTTATTTTTAGCTCTGTATTTTACAAACAGGGATGATAAGTCTGCATGGGGGAATGGAAAAAGGCCTTATGTGCAAGTTTACATAGGTTGAGGAAAAGATTTCTATAACATGTACCAAGACCCATCTCTATAAGGGATATTTCAGCTTTACATTTGGAGATATCTTTCAGAAAAGTGTATCAGTTGTATGCAGCCCATGTGAAGGAGCCGAAAAAGACAAACGGGCCAAGAATTCAAGCTTTTACGATACTACAAGAATTCAAGGATGTATTCTAGGATATACTAGGGTTTCCACCCAAAAGGGAAATAGATTTCTCTATTGATTTAGTGCTAGGAGCTTCTCTTGTGTCAAAAAAACCTTAAATAATGAGCACACGAGTGTTAAAATAATTACAAATGTAGTTGGAGGAATTGCTAAAGAAAGGGTACATACACCCGAGTGTTTCACCTTGGGGACCGCTCGTACTCTTTCTCAAAAAGAAAGATGGAACCTTGAGGCTCTGTATTGACTTTCAACACATGAATAAGTCTACTATAAAGAACAAGTATCCTTTACCCAAAATTGATGACATCTTTGATCAACTAAGAAGAGAAATTATATTTTCGAAGACAGACTTGAGATCAGGATACCATTAGGTAAGAATCAAGGAAGAAGACATTGATGGAATATCCAACAATACTGAGAGGGGGGGGTGAATCAATATTGCGTGCTTTTTCTTATTAACTCTATTAAGAAATATATGATGAACAAAAAGCCATTATGAACACATTAATTATTCAATTAAGAAATATATGATGAACATAAAACCATTATGAACACAAGATTTTATCGTGGAACCCGACAGGGAAAACCACCAACTCTTTTCTCATTAATAAATTGTTCTTTTACAAAACTGTTTTCAAGCTACAACTTGATGGAGAGACTATCCCCAAGTTTCTTCAGCTATGAGTGAAGGGATGCTTCCACATGCCATTTACCATCTACAACTGGAAGGAGTCTACGACCCCCTAGTTTATCAGCTACCACTGAAAGGATGCTTCGACACCCTATTTAGTCAACTACAACTGACAAGGAAGAACCTACTCCCCTTTGTTCACCAGTACCAACTGGTAGGAGGTTACATCCCCCTATTTAGTCAGCTACAATTGACAAGGAAGAACCTATTCCCCTTTGTTCACCAACACCAACTGGTAGGATGTTATATCCCCCTATTTAGTCAACTACAACTGACAAGGAAGCACCTACTCCCCTGCAGGCTGCAACCTTTCCTAGCACCACCCAACCACCCTTAATTTCACAATGCAATTCAATCTCTATTACTCTTCATAGAATTTGATTCATGCAGCCATTAAAACAGGTCCTATCATATTTGACCTTTTTGAATTCGACTTGTTTTCCCTTGCTCCACCCTTCCTCCCTTTATGTAGGTTATAACACTTATAAATATTTTACTGTACTCTGTTCAAGGTGTTCATAAACACACAAAGATACTATCAATTCTTCAAGTATTCTTATAATCATTANTCATTTAATATTCAATGAATCTGTTGCAGTCCAATAACGGTCTTTTGTATCAAATACTGGGTTTCATAACTGTTGCTCTGTATTCTTTTGTTTTTTATCTTCAATAAGACATTGACAGGCCCATTAGAACCAACAGTTCTTCTTCTTGAACTCTGCTTCTGTTTTGATCTTCTTATATGAACTGCAAAGCCACATTCTTCTCACCACTCTTTCTCATTTATATATTCTTCCAACTGGTGTGATCTATGAAACAATGTGTCCTTTGTTTGGACCATCACACCTTTTCATTTAACTTAACCATAATCTGTGTTATTATTCAAACCTTACTGTGAAGGCTTTTCATAAATTGATCATAGATACAGATCAATTTCATCTTTTAACTCGATCCCAAATCTTTGCAAATATAATAGAAATCGAGTTCTGCTGAGGTGCTTCCTTCAAACCATTTACATATGTCCACAAGTGCAGAACCACAAGCTCATTAATTTAAGCACTGTCTCTTCATTCACCCTTTTCCTTTTAGCCCCCATATGTCTAGTGTTGGAACCATGTTCTTCGGTACTTCATCCTTTACGACATCAGGCCTTACAACCTTTCAAATCTCCCGAATCAGATTCCATCCTAATAGATCAGACGATCAACATTCGTTCTTCCTTTAGTTGGACGATCCTAGCTTGTCCATAGGTTTCAAACAAATTGAAGATCATGACTTCATCTACCGGTGGAGATCGCTTGTTTTCAGTTAACACTTCCACTTATGTTATCCTTCCACTGTACTAGATCAACGGTCACATTTTAATCTTGGGATGAGATGAATGACTGTCATTACTTCGGGACATCGTTCTTCGCAACTTCCATCCTCTTTACAAATATCCCAAATAAGAGACATGTGTCCATAATTTTCAACAGTTGAGTATGATATCGAATTTTTTTTCAGATCAGACAACTCATGTCTACTTCCAAACTTTGTCCTTTGGGACTTCGGGACTTAGGGCATTTTCTGGTGGTGAAACTCTCGAAGTAAAAATTGTCGGAGTGACGTAAATTGCTGACATCACTTGTTGATATGGCACTTCTTGAGTGGCTGCCACGTGTCCTTGATGATGTAGATGTATTCATATGGCACATGTTATTTTTTTTGATCTAACGGGCAGGATACTTCCCGAAGTGTTCCTATGATCGAATGACTCATGTCCATTTCGAGACTTCGTCCTTCGAGACTTCAAGTAATTTGATTTATCCACTTCCCAACTCTCCCAAAGTGTAAACCTCAGGTAACTTGACTTCATCCAATGGTCATTCTTTAACTCAAAAAGGATTAACATGATCCAACGACTGTCAGTAATTTTACTATTTGGGATATCGAGTCTTTGGCCTTGCTTATCCTATCCTTCTACTTTCCTCATTCAAATGGTCAAGATATCTCCCGAAGTGTTTCCTAAGATCATATGACTTATGTATATTTCAGGACATTTGTGGCTTACTCTGTCATTAAACATGATCTAATGGTCCTAATATATCCCAAAGTGTTCTTCATATGGGACGGTTCACATTTTCTTTAGTACTTCAGCCTTCGGGTGATCTTACTTGTTCTCAACCCTTTTCTCCCGAAGTGGTTAGCGCCAAAGTTGATGACTGCTACCTTGATGTGCTTTGAATAGATTAGACATACCTCATTTACTTCGGGACTTCATATCAGACGGTCTTCGTCTTTGCTTATCATATCCTTCCACTTAACTTGATCCAATGACCATCGAGAATTTGGGTATTCAAGATCTCATTCCTTTCTCCTTGCTTATCCTATCCTTCCACTCAACTTGATCCATCGATCGAGAAATATCTCGAAGTAGATCAAAGATCAAGTATGATTGCGGGGTCCTCAACTAGCACGACGTTAAAACTATCATCGAGTTCCGCAATGGAAACTACTCGTTGGTAGTGGAATTGATTCCAACCATATATCTATTGTTGGGTGACCATCGTTGGTCGATGTATATTTTGAAACCGTAACTTACGTGTGGTTTATCTTGTCACCCAAACTCCATAATTTGAAGTTGTGTGATTGTTGTTGGATCAACCAAAGTCATCGATCTTTGAATCTATAAGATCTGATGGTCTAGTCTAATTGAGGGATTGGGAATAACACATTGTTTAAATATCCTTTTTCTCTCTGCAAACCCTCCCTATCGTCGATTTGGTTCTTGCGTATCCAACGGTCCTGACTTAATCTGAACATGTTTCAACAATGCACTTTCCCTTCTAATTTTTATGTGCGTCATCTCTTCTAAGATTTGATCTTCATTTGCTAACCCTCCTGAGCTTTAATCTCTACATAATGTCCTACTGTTTGATATCAATTACAACACATTAATGACACTATGTCCAACAATCTCCCCCTTTGTCATTGATGGAAACACACCAATTTCATACACAATCTCCCCCTGTGATGATGCTTCTCTCTTCTGAAGTTACTCTCCCCCTTTGGCATCAATGGCAAAGGATTTCTCCTCCCATGATCTGTCTGTCTATAATCTACTGATCAATATCTGAACTCTAGTACCTCCCCCTACAATCATGCTCTGGGTGCCATAACTGAATAAATCCCCCTATCAGTCTTCTCTCTCTACCTTTCATTGTTCTCCCCCTTTGTTTCTAAAAAGGGTAGCTCTTCCTGACAAGGTCTCTCCTCTTGTTATCTCTACAGGATGTCATGTATATCATAATGTTGCTTATGTGGATACTGCTGTCCTAGTGGAACACTACACAATTGTAGCTCATATTTTTCAAATTAACCTTGGATCTATCCATTGAGTCTCATCGATCTCTATCCATATGTATCCATCTCTATCCATGATACTTTTCTACTGTGCATTTCTCTAAATTCGTCTAAGAAAGTTTATACTATGTTTGTCACATGAATGCAATTCTTTTTGCAACAATTGACTTCACTCATGTTCACTTGTTCAGTCTTTTCTATCCACATCTGTGAATGTTCTAGTTTGTTGAACTTTTTTCTCTGATCTTCTATTACTGCAACTTCATTTCGCGATCTCTGACTATCCAAGATTTCATCCAAGGTCATGGTGTTTTTCAATAACTTGATTTGGGTGTTTGTCTTCTCAATATTCTTTCTAATATTCACAACTTCTGCTTGGGTACCAATTGACTCATAATCATCTTAATCTTCATCTTCATTGTCAAGTATAGTCACTTGATGTTTGATCCTTATTGTTTTTAAATCATACACCTTGACATATACACTCTCAACAATCTTATGTAACCTAATATTGTAACATCTGTATGCTTTCTTGGTAGAAGCATATCTAATAAAGATACCTTATTTAGATCTAGCATCAAATTTTCTGAGATTCTCATCAAGTCTTTTCATGTAACAATTACTTTCAAAGACCTTGAAGTATTTTACCAAAGGATCCCTTCCATACCATAGTTCATAAGGATTCTTATTACTATTAATCCCGAGTTGACCTCTATTTAATATATATATATATATATATATTTTTGTGCCTACGAATTCCCTCCAATATCCATCAGATAATCTTGCTTCATTGAGCATAGTCCTTGAAGCCTCTTGGACTATTCTATTCCTACTCTCAGTAATCCCATTTTGCTGAGGTGTTCTGGCAACAAAGAATTTTTTTTTTTTTTTCGTTATTCCATTAGTTTCATAGAAGAGGTTGAGTATTCTCTTGTTTATTTAAGTTAAAAAACTTGTCCTTGTTTCCTGTCATATGTTTTGAGCACCCACTATCAAAATACCATAGATCTTCTTTATCTTGGGATTTCAAGGCAATAAGGCATTCCTCTTTTAATGTTTTTTCTTTCCAAATATTCTTTTGCTCTCTAATGAACTTTGGTTTTTCTGAGACTTGCATTAATCTGCAATTCCTGGCTTTATGTCCATAAATATGACATCTGAAGCTTTCAAGGTCCCTTTCTTGTAGAGGTGTAGAGGAGTTATAATTTATTCTTTTAAATTGATTTAGTGTTTGGTTATATTTAAGGTTATAGTTCTTAAACCTTAAGTTTTTCCTTCCATATGCTCTACAATTCATAGATTTATGTACATAGTTATTACATGAATAACAATAACCCTTGAACATCTGTGAAGATATTTTGAAAATGAATTTGTTTGTCCACTCATTTTTGTCAGTATTGAAAGCAGGGGAAATAGTACTTTCTTTCTTCACATACCCAAGCCCAGTCTTGTTGTTAGGATATTTCATTTCACTTGAAATGCATGTGTTTTCTTGTTTTTTCAACCCGTGTTTCTTGGTTTTGTAGTCAACAACCTTGTGACCGTAATAAAAACAATAGCCATATGATGCACTCTTTTACTTGGGAGTTTTTTGGTCTTCGTTCTTGTGATTGCTATTTATTTTGAGGTTACTCTTATTGGGAGGATGTTGATGGGTGAAATTTACTGTCCGTCAACTGGAAGAGCGATTACGGTCTGAGGTTGTCTAAATAACCCAAGCCGTTTGGTGTAACTCGTTCTGACGGGTTTAATGGCTTCATTAGCCAATCTAAGAATCCCAAAAGAAGCAAATAAAATAGAGAAATAACTAACTAATTACTAAACACTGTATATATGTACATATGCTCTAAGATAACTGTAGTAGTTGTATTTAAGAAAAAGATATACAAGTCTCATTTATTTACATGATTTACAAGATGAAAGTTTTAATTGAAACTTACGAAAATCGATGTAAAAATGATTTCTTCTAGGAAGCAGATAAAGAAAGCACATAAAAATATTTTTTTCTTTTTCTTTTATAAATTTAAAGAATCTTGCAAAAAAAAGTTAATGAAACATGAACATGTGGATAGTGAAAGCTGAACCATACATTCATTGTTTCATTCATAAACAACTTAACTAAATAACACACATAATAATCTATCACTAATGAATGAAACTAGTATTTATCTTTCTGTGTTGTATGAGCTCCTGCCTATACTGTTGTTAAGGGAAACCTATAACAGAACAATACTAGCACTTCCAAAATACATTCAAAGAAGTATTTGACATTGGAGTAAATTAATAAAAACAGGAAGACAAGTAATTAAAAATTGTGTGATCTTAAGATAATCAATATTTAAGAACGAAAGAAAACTCAATTCTGGGTTATGATATTATCCATCATTTAACATTAGAAATAAATTCCATAATAATCAAATGATTGATTGATCACACATAAAAAATGGAATAAGAAATTATGGGAAGCATATAACATTTAGCAGTATGAAAACACCATATGATTGACAAGCTAAAGCTAAAATCAACCGTTATAACAATTTCATAATATACTAATAATGAAAGAATGAAATTGAATAAGTATGACACAGGTCTAAAGCTAAAGATGTATTACTTTCCCATATTCTTTCTCAAAATCACATGCCCATATTGTAGTCCTGGAAGAATTGTTTTAGATAATAAACTCTTAAAGATTGGAAAAATTAATATATAAATAATAATAATTAACCATGTATTGATAAAAAAGACTAAAACTATTTAAATCAACACATAATCAATTATTGAAAGAATATGAATATATTATATGAAAATAAAACCATTTTACTTACAAGACAAAAGCCATTAAGCAACCTGGAATTCCATGTTCTTCTTTGAAAATATCCGTTCATTCTCCCAAAGCTTCCAACCATCCATTACTCCATTTGAAAAGAAATAAAAAGTTTACAAAATAAATAATATACAAAAGAGAAAGGATTAAAATCCTCCTCTCCAATTCTTGGATCCCCTTGGCTCTGATCTTTCTCATATATTTATAAAATGAATGAACAGTCCGGGCGTCACTTTTAATTCCCACCACCTGAAATTTTCCTCTAAAAGAGACCCAAATATCTCTCAAATCGTGCATTTGTTTGGGAAAATCTCTACGCATAAGGTAAATGGGTCCATTTTGGTTCTGAATTTTCAACCGTTTCTCCAAATTCCTCACGGTTTGGCTGCAATCATTCCTGCAAAATCGTGTGTCTGATCTTGACGCCTTTCCAAATTTTATCTGTTCTTGCTCATAAAATTATTTGTAGAAATCCAAAATTATTTTTGGAACAATCATCTTGAACGTATTTGGATAATAAAATCAAGCCATGATCAGATCCATATCAAATATTTGATAATAGAAACCTGTGAAACAAAAAGAAACCTAAATTAATAACCTAAAAATTGTGAATAAAACAAAATCTAGAAAAATAAAAAAATGAATTTAAACTAACTATAACTTATAAACAAACATTATTTATATTCTCCTTTCAAATATGATCTTAATTCTAGAAGCTTCAAGTTAATGGAGAAGAGAATAGATAAGTCTTTTTTATTTATTATTATTATTATGAGATGCAAAAATGAAAAAAGAATTTAATTAATTAATATCACCAAATGATTTCATGAAAATGAGAAACCAATCAAGATATTATTTGATGAAGTATTGAATACCTTATTCAAAATAGTCAAACTTGCTAATGAGCAAAAGAATAAACACATAATCATAATTTAAACAAAAG
>JASDQU010033851.1:10655-22006 GCA_032191745.1 Picea mariana | reverse complement strand
CATCTTGTCAAATAATTCTTTGTGGTGATAATGTACCTATCCCCTGAGTAGTGTGTTGATGCCTTGATAGGTCAAATAAAGTCCATTGCCCACCATTAGAATGACTCCTTGACCACGATGGGTTGTAACAACATTTAATCTCATGAAAATAATTGTCCAACACATTATAAGACATCACACTACTTCGTATATTCTATATCATTTGAAGAAAAAGTTGGCCAGTATAACCTTATGCACATTACCTTCCATGCAATAGCCTTCCTGACATAATTCCCACCATTCTAACCATCATGGGATTTCCACAATAATACCTATTGTTCATGATCCAACACACATCTAAACATAATCTTTTCCATGGATATATTATATAAATGTCCTACAATCAACTAATACTTTGTTATGCATACCACTAAATCCCTTTACTTCCATTGGTCGTCATATTCTGGGACTTATATGGAACTAAGTAATTCGATGACCTCTACAAAGAATTCAACACTTCTATGCCAAATATGTCATTGTTGGGTAGTTCATTAACTATATTAGTAGATTCCCCATTCTAGATCTAGGAGAGATGACATAGATCCACATTTTTCTTTCCCGGATTAACCATGACCTGAAGCTCAAACTCCTTGAACAATAGTAACCAATGGCATATCTAACCTTCCAATACTGACTTGTTCACCAAATATTTTAGTGAAAAGTGATATGTAAAATGACCTAGGAGATAATATATAAACTTCTAGAGGGTATACATCAGGGTCAACCCTTATGATTCCATCACAGTGTAATTACGATCAAATAATAACACTTTTCTATTGGAAAAATAAATTTGGTAATATAGTGTGCCTTTCCCCAATTGTATTAGAACATTTCCTAGTGCAACGCTAGATGAATCCACACATATATAAAAAAATGTTACTCCAATTTGGATTATGATCTATGTTCAAAGAATGAATAAACCACGTCATCTCTATCTATCACGCCCAAAAAACTACTCGCGCCCTTTAAAGGAGACTCACGCCCTTTCAAGGAGACTCGTGCCCAAGGAGATAGCTTGCGAAGGGAACAGGGAGAGAGTTCACTAAGTGCAAGGTTAGAGAGAGCTCGCGGAGGGCATCGGGAGAGAAAGAATATGTCTGAATATTTAGGAAACCATGTCACACTTCACTTTGAAGGATGTCTTTGGATTTCAAAAGCAAGTTGAGGAAGTCCTATAAGACCCAACGACACTAGAAAATGTTGTAAATCTTACAGAAAGGTCTCTGTAATGTGTTTCCATATGATTTAAATGCAAAGGATTATGTAATGGAAATGACAACAATGATTTGCAATATAAGCTAGGTATAGGCATAAATACCCCTTAGTTGATGCAAGTAGATTAAGCTTCAGGAGATGTTGAGCATGCATTAGTAAACATTGTGAAATGATACTTTTATTTTGAAGAAAGTTGCAATGAAGATGGCTATTTAAGAAAGTCATTGAATTTTTGTTGGGAATCATGTTTATATGTTGTATAAGTTTGACTATAACAGTGACCAAACTAGGATCCATCCCTTTTCTTTGCATTTTACAAGGAGTTTCAGGGCATCCTTGACATGCAAATTTTGGGTTTAACTAGCAATGGTTTCCTTTCACAAAACTATGCTTACATAATAGATACTACCCAACTTAACCTGCAAAAACGTTTTTTCCCACTTGTTATTTAGCTAAAGTTGAGGGTCCATTTGAAATTGTCAAATCTATCCAAATATCACAATTCCCATCATTCTTATTTCTTGCACTATCGAACGCATGAAAGTTTGTCCTTATTAAACAGAATTTTAGGAAGTAATTTTTAAATGTATAATATATTTGTTTAAGTGGTATATAACATTGACTTAAAAACCTTGGGGTTTTTGCTTCAATAGTTTGATGAGGACAACAATATAGGATTATGATTTTAAATATTAGGAATTTGATCTTAAAATTCTATTATGAGTATCCATAAACTGTAAACCATAAGCCATGATCAGATAAAACCATAAACCATGAATAGATTAAACCGTAAACCATATCTTGTTCATAAAACAAAGTTTCTTTGTATGTTTCCTATGTGGTGTCTCAAGCCCTCACACATGATGAATGAGCACCAAAGATAAATGTTATAACCTAAGGTCACCCTCCATTAATTTTATCCCTTGNCTAGAGCACCAAACAATCTATAAGATCCATGGTTGATACATATTCAAACTCTCAGAGGTTGATACATATTTAGACTCTCATTGGGATGAGGATGGAGGGCTTTCGACATTTACCAGTAGGGAACATCAACAGTTAGTGGGGATTGGAAGTGATGGACTTCCAAATTTGACATGGGATCCAAGAGTCCATTTGGTCAGTAGTTTGCTTCATCTTATGAGGATCCAAGAGTGGAGGATCCATTATGTATACTTTGAGTAGACAATCATGATCAGAGTAGTGCAACATCAACATGATGGTCCCTGTTAGAGACTAGCATGGGACCCTGGGATTACAGGGCTGGGCATATTATTAATTGATGGAGACGAATGGATCTTTGCAAGAGGAAGTCACTTTGACTTTCCACTGAGATTTAGTATTGGGGGGAGCATGTCACTTGTTGGTGATTGGTTGAGGTCTTGTAGTACCTCACTATGGCAACAACATGTTCGGTTAGTGGATGTCGTGTTGGGTTTGGTATGGTCGTGGAGGACATACTCATTTCGAGTTGAGACCATGTGTTATTTGCAGGAGACTCATGGTGTTGATATGTTATAGGACTTTACCTTCACGAGGCATTGCAGTTCACATTTTGATATGGGATCCAGGGATTGGAGTGCATGATAGTTTAGTGTTTGATGGCGTTGAGTTTCGAGTAGAGTGGTTTCTCAGGGAGTTGACTGAGATTCTTTAGCCATTGATCATTCTACTCATCATGGGTATTTGGGTGTCATGCATGGTGAGCACTTGGAGATGCCACATCTTAAGGGGAGTCTACCTTGTGTCACATCGGTGGATATGGGACCCGAATATCACAGGTAGTTGGATTCAGTTATTTCTTGAGGACAAACAATATTCCGGCAGGGAGGACTATAATGTCCCCATTTTGGGACATTATTACATTACATAGTGTTATGCCTACCAAAGTAGCCAAATAGGGGTGACAGCAAGTTCGAGAGATATTAATGGGTTTTATTGGGCTCGAATTGCATCGTTCATCATATTCATCATCGAGATCCATTCCGCACAACTTGACTTTGGTTCCATTGCATTCCGACGATTTCCATAATTTTGAGTTATTATGGGTCGTATTTTAATTAAATTCACTAAGAAGGTCATAATGAGCATATTACTTGGAGAAACCTCTTAGTGTAATAGCTCATCGGAATCGGGAGGAAAAACACTACAGTATAAGATGATGAAAAGTGACTTTTAGTAACGGAAGAAGCCATAAAAATAGTTAAATCACTTTTTAGAATTAAAATGGTTAATTAATTAATTAAGTGATTTAATCAATGAATAATAAAATAAAGAAAAAATTAAGGGGTATAAAGGCGAGATAGAGACCTCTATTCTCTCATCATGATAATTAATTATTTTGTATTCGTCCTATTGTTTTGTTGAGCTCTTAGAACTTGGGTTTGGAGGGTTTTGGTGACAAATCCTAGGATTGGTTTCCAACGATACACCCTAGCTAGTCATTTTGTGGGGGTTTTGGTGACAAATCCTAGGATTGGTTTCCAATGATACACCCTAGCTAGTAATTTTGTGGGAAGAAATCACTTTGATCTCTTCATTGGGAAGATTATACTTCTAATGGAGTTGTGGCTAAGATTTTAGGGTGTGGGGGAGAATTATTGATTGTGGGACGAGATCCTGTACTGTTGGGCACATTCTTTCACTATTTGGGCACACTCTAATCTAGATCTGAACCGAAGATACTTGTTGGACATCTTTCTTATGTAGCTGGGTGAGTTCCATACAAACCCGAGCACTCTCATTGATGAAATATTGTAGTTGGGTGAGTTTATGAAGTGGGGTTGTTTTCTTTCATTGTGGGATGAATACCTCACTGTTGGGGCAAATTTTGGGCTGAGAGAATGTTTATTTACGAGCTAGGTGAATTATTGAAGGCAGGGGCCGATTTCTGGGCCATTATTTCTCCATTTAAAGGCTGGATATCTCATGCAGGGTGCACAGGATTAGAGGAGGGTGCATTTGTCTCTAAGGAGGGAGCACTTGAATAGTGAAGGGTGTGTTGTTGATTGTGAAGGGTTGTAGAGTGCCAAAGGAGGGTGTATTGTTACAACAATGGTTGCAGAACCTTTGAAGGGAGTTAATCCCTTATTTCATCAAGTGTATTGGTTGCCAATTTTTTGTGGAAACCTACAGCCACTACCACAATACTCTTGTTGTTCTTCCAACCTGTATCAAACACAAAAAATATTAAAACAGAGCTACATCAGTTTATGAGTAGACTGGACTGCATTTTCCATGAGTCGAATTTGACATTGTGGGGATCCATTCCTATCCAGAAGAGGGCGACCTAAACCTATAATATGGCCAGCTTGTAACAGGTTAGATTATTGCAATAAAAACCAAATGTTTGTATGCATTTTTCCTTGTTGTCCTGTGTGTTAAATTGTTGGTTATTTCTTTGTAAACTCTACTGAAATAGATAGTCTGAACATGAATCTTATTGGTGGCAAGTAAACATCATTCATCCTGAAAGCTACATAAGAAAACCAAAACAATAAATCCATNTTGACAAAAACTATATATCAGAATTAAGCTAGAAACTCTATAACTGAAAAAATTAATATTCTTTAAAGGAGACATCTTAATGGATATCAAATGATGCTTGTTGAGGCCGGTAAAGTGACCCTCTCAGTGGAAAAATCTTATAAATTATTTATTAGTGTATTTAACCCCATAACAAGGTGAGATCACGGGTTCCTGAGAAGCACAGAGTTACATCTGAACCCTAACCTTTGCCAACTTAAACTAAAAAAAATATAGTGATGTTAAAGGTTTAAGTTCTGTGCAAGGAAAATAGTGTCGATTTAGGTCCATAGAAGAATAAGTTACAAGGTTTCTTTATCCATTAATCAAAATCTATAGATCTTCAAAAGACTAATGTTGATCTAAGCATACTCTTATTTAATCATATTTCTCATCACCTACCTTGAATATAAGGTTATTCACATACTAAAAGACAACGTACCTATGATAGGGACTAATAGACAATTCAAAAACTAATGTTGAACTAAGTCATATGCTGCATCTGATGCTTTTATAGAGAAAAAACCTTCGGTGCCAACACCTAGTCCTTTACATTACAAACTAACCCCTGCTTGTAACATATTTGCAATTGAATTTCACAAACCCTTATGTACAAGAGAACAAGGTTGTGGGAAAATTTGCAATTAGAACCTACACATATCCTTGCTGGCCCTTTGAACAGTAGTATGATTCTACAAAATAAATAGATTTCTATGCAGGCTCAAGTGCGTGGCTGCTCAATCCTTATTTACAACACATTCATTTTCATGAAAATCAACCTAAATTCCTAGTCACTAATTTAGTAATTTGATTCTAGAGCTAGTGTTGACTGGAATTACTAGTGTATTAGAGCGTGGATTTATTGGGAATACGGTTACCTAGTTAGACTGACATCAAGCATTTGTCATCTAATGATAATAGTGTTATTGGCTTACACATTTTTCAGGTTAGGTGGAAAATTTAACTTTGCCTTATGTTGTTCACATGTATTCCCTAGATGCCGAAATAAATTGGCAATAACTGAATAAGCTATACCCATTTAGCTGTAAACTTTTTATCATGACATTTCATCTTTGGATGTCACCACATGGTTTAATGGCTCCATTTCTCACCATAGGGAAGAAATTAATATATTATGGTTGTCATCATAAATGCTTTTCCAAGGATGTATAAGCATGTCATGGACTAAATACTGTGATAGTGTTTTGGGCATTGGGAAGGAGAAATTAGGAAAACCAGATAGTGATCTGTCCCTCATATAAAATGATGGCAATTTTATCAAATTTATTATCATATATGCTATAAGCATGTGTCAGTATCTAACATCCATCATGTTATCAAAATCAATAATATATCCATAGAGGCATGCAGGTTAGTTTCTATGGCTCTAATAAATTGAAGTATGAGTTACAAGATGGATGGTTTTAGTGACTAGTGAAAATATTCTATTTCAAGGATATGCAAGTTGATTGTTTGATTTATTAATTTGATTGTCTAGTACTCGACAAAGCTTCTTAAAAAGCAGGACCAGTGAAAATATGTTTATGTATGTTCTCACCTTTTCTGGGTTGAAGACGAGGGTGGAGTAAAGGATGGAGAAAGGTAAGTTGTTTGTTATTTTATTGACTAAATTTTTGAGATGTGGGACAGGTTACTTGTAGAGTGGAAAATCTAACCAATCGTTGATCTCAGGGTTCTAATTTGTCTTAAAAGGGCTATAAGGATAGCTAACACTGCTCAACAAATGGCTAATGTCACAGGATTAAATAGTGGACCTGTGACTCTTTTTTTTGAGATACTTAACAAGTAAGACCTTATTTCATAGAAATAGACACTGGGAATCTGTTGATTTTGTGAAGAATATTGATATTGACCAGTCTTGTCTTCATTATGTATTGGTTATATTCAGACAATGGAATTTGATGTATGTATGTATTCTGATACCTTTTTTGCAATTGAAAATTGACCATAGAAATCAGGTATCTATATTTCTTTGAGAAGGGAAATCCGCAGATCATGAGCAAGCTTATTCGAGACCTCATAGAATTGATTGTCACGGAAATGCAAAGTGATAGTGCCACTCAAAATCCATCTGTGGATTCATTTTCTGCAAGTACCTTGCAATATATCCAGTTCCAGAAGTAGAAAGGAGGTGCCATGGGTGAGAAATATGATGCGATTCAATCATGAAACCCATGGAGGAGAGTATTCTCAAATCCTCAATAGGAAGTTTCCATACTATCAAAGCAATCGTTGAAACTATTTTCTCGAAATGTTTATTAGTCTGTCAATTATAAATGCTAGTTTGTGCATTCTGAGCATCCTGTTGTTCTCTATCACTAACATCCAAAAAAGGAATTGAGGTAGGAAGTTTGGTTTATTATCGTTCCATCTTAGACAGATTCTAGCCTGATTATTCTGTTTTTGTTCAAGTTTCTGTCCACTGGTACATGTAATGTGTTTGATGGGACATTCAAGAAACAAAGATTCTTTTGTATATTGTTATGATTTTCGATTATCCTACAACTAACTTTGGTAGTCTGATTGGCTCTATCAGAGCATGCTCTACTCTTCTCTTTGTGAGTTTCTTTGTAATGCTATTCTATTGGGCAAATATGTTTTTGCTAGTATGTATCTCAGGGGATTTTTCTATTTCCTCCTGGCATATGCAAATGTTTTGACAGTTAAGTGGGATTAACACACACATGCTTCAACTATCAACAATTTAAATATTGAACTCTTTGACGTGTATGATAAGTTTTGATAGCTTTCTTTTTGCATCTCTAGTATTTATCACAAATTGGTCACCTTGCATTTGATGGTGTTAGGATCTCTGATTTATTTTTAAGGTTGGATTTATTGTTGTATTAATGAATTCACATCCATATAGGTAAAACTTGATTTCTTCCCTAGAACCCAAAAGGTTAACCTAATGACTCTTTATCATCACGATGTGCTAGTATAGGTGCAACCAACAATCACTAAAATTGATTTTGTTTGATTTGGAGGAGTCCCCAGGTCCCTCGAACTACTAAGGTTGAATAGAGGGATATAAGTGGCTAGTTTTCTTCCTCCAAACAATGCTAGTAAATTTCGAATTTGTGCTAAATATTCATTGACTATGGCAACAAATACATTCTTGCTAGGTATGGAGTTGGGGAAGATATGCAAAAAATCCACTAAAGTTTTACCCATGTGTGCACCCAATAACTACAAGGCATATATGTCTCATCAACTCCAAATCAAATTCTTTGCATCTACATATATTCCCTTTTTGTTGTGCAAGATAAGGCAATTCTGACATGCTTTAATCTTGTACCCAGTACAACTCACCTGATTTTGATTTTGTTTGTGGGGACTGCTAGAAGAATAGAAATTCATGTATTGGGTTTGTTTTCTCATGGCATGTAGTTTTATTACTTTTAAATTGTATGTTTTGTTATTATATAACCTAATGGTCTAGCTTGCATTTCCAAACATTTTTACGTTCCAACACATATCATATACAGGTAAGACCATCCAACATATTCATAATAAACTTGAACTTGAGCTTGTGTTAGAGAGTGTCAAGGCAAAGAAGGTTCAAAATTATCTTCTTATGGATAAACAAGATACGACAAAGCAATTGGAGTAGGTTGGCACTTCAGCTGAGATGTATAAACAGAAGATTATGCACCTTGAAGAATATGTGCAATTATGAAGTATACGCAACTGTCTTTGGGTAATAGCCATGCTATTTTTGTTCTCATCTTTTCCTCCTCCCCCTTGTTTATTTTGTAGGTGAGGGTTTACTTGGATCAAATTGGAAAGGTTACTGAAGATGGTCGACATTATGCACTTAATTTAGATAGTACAAAATGTAAATTGGTAGATGTAGAGAAAGAGTCACAGTCTCTCAAGGCTTGTCTTGAGGTTGTGCAAAAGGAGTCCAAACAGTGCAAACACAGAATTACTGATCTGCAATTGGAGTTGAAGAATGAGAGGTGAGTTAAAATAATTTTTTCCTGTCTTGTACATCATTTTTGTCATGTATTACATGGCTGAACAATCCAATCCATTATATTGCATGCACCAGGTTTGGGAATGAGAGAATTGAGGAAGAAATGGTCACTTTGAACACAAAATTTACATGCCTCAGTTCCGTTAATGATGGTGAAACAACTGTAGAAAGACTTCAAGAAGAAATCAAAGAGTACAAGGCGATTTTAAAATGCAGTGTTTGCCATGATAGGCCCAAAGAAGTAAGCATATTAAATCCAACATTTATATTCTTAAATGTTTCAGTGTTTGTTAGTGACCTTAGTGTCATTGCGTTGAACGCTGCAAAGGGGAAGTTACAGTGTTCATTTTTGTCTTAGATTTATTGGATTTGTGATCAATTTGAAAGTAATTTTATTTGTGCTTTATGATAGGTTGTGATTACCAAGTGCTTCCACTTGTTTTGTGGCCCTTGTATTCAATGGAACTTGGAGACTCGGTACCGCAAATGTCCAGGATGTGGTACAGGTTTTAGACAGAATGATGTGTGGACTGTATACATATGATTTGCATGGTCAATATAATCTGGTTTTCTATCAACATAGAACAATGTAGAGGTTTAAGAGCGCAGTTGGAGTTTACAACCATATTGTGTTGGTAAAGATGTACCCAAAAATATTTCATTGGGTAGAGCAGGTTCGAGGACATACTTTTGTGTCTTAGACCATCTATTTAGGCTTACATGCATGCTCATTCCCAGGAAAATTCCCAAGCTATGTTCAACCTTGGATACATGCATGAACATGGAGAGGGCCTTCTTTTTTATTTGCACTTGGAAAAATGATATTATGATCAAGATTTAGAGACTGATTCAGATGCCAAGTTGCCTGTGATGCTTGCACTTCTGAGTGTATGGATTAGAAAGAACTATGGTGGAAGCTGTCTGATAAGATTTGTTAATGATTTTTGTTGGTTTACTTCCTACTCATCAATTATCTAACATGAATGTGATGATATGTTTGAGTGTTGGCTATTGCTCACAAGTTATTTTATAGGGAATCAATGTTTTGTCGAGCTAATGATGTGAAATGATTTTTACATGGATGGTATCTTTATGTGAACTTGAATCTGAATAGGATGTATGAACTCTACAGGTGACACTAGTTTATTCTCTCTCTGAAATAAACTTCCATTTCCTGAAACTTCCATGGAACCATTTCATCTTATATGCCAAAGATAATCAATGAACTTCCAATCAAGGAAAAGATGTCTAAACTGATGTTATTAAGCCACAAGGACAACAAGGTTGAGTTGATCCAACGAGTTATTTAACCAATGAGAAGAGGGCAGATCTGAAACAGCTATGCAATGAAAGCAAGCATATACCATAGACCATTCACATGTGCTAATATCCAATAATTATATCCATAGGTCAATGCTGTAATAAAATATGTCAAACTGTGTAACGAGACAATAAGTAAAGCATGTGCCAAAAGTGATATATTAATGGTCAGATTGCAAGGAAAGTGATATTCTTTATGCCATATACCACAAAATGCTATAACAAGTGCCTTCAAATTATGTTACAAAGGTAGCGTCTGTGGATATATCTGATCTTTAGAACAATTCTTTTATAATTGTTGAATGAGTACAAAATACTGTCTTGTGATGAGAATATCTGGCACTTACCATTCATATCATGGGAAAGAGCCTAAAGGAGCCTTTAGACTGGACATATAAAGCCAGAAATATACCTCTACCTCTGCTAAGATCAAATAATGGCGAAGGTTGTCACCAATGTTATGAACCCACACCTCTGTACTGTTGAAGCTAATTCATTGATTTAGGCTTGAAAATTGCCTACGATGTGTGCTACATACTGGAAAACAAAAATATCCTTGATGACATCTAAAGCCACTTTGTAATTACCTTTCTACCTAAAGCCCAAAATTCTAATAAACGCTGCTCATCACTGAGCAAAACATTTTTAATTTTTTTTTTACCCTGGGAATGATATTGAACCAAGAATATAAGTCGATATTCTGACATGGTTTCTAACAGTTCAGTAATCAACTCTATAATTTACTGCAGGGCTTGAATACATATTATATTCTTTGCTCCAATACAACACTGCAAGGTGTATGACACACCTGTCCCAACACAACCTACTTACACCTTACTTTCAGGCATGATAATAAGTATTTTCATGTCCGTGGATCATAGGATATGTGTCCCGTGGAACACTGGTTTTCTTTCTTCATCAAAAGACCCATTGGCCAAAGGTGATAGGAGAGGCATGAGGAGGAGTTCTTGATGTAACCCCCATGATAGCATAGTTGGACCCTCTTAGCCCAGGTCACTCTTTTGAGGACTTTATCAGGCTTAGCATTGGTACTTTCACAGTGGTTGACAGAGATGCTGGCACCTCCTTTGATGTAGATTCTGGATTGGATGTTGCCACTCATGACTCAGTTGACTTCTCTAGGTTTTGGAGATGCTCTAGGAATTTCATTTCTATTATTACATGGTACTTTAGAGTCTCATTGACCTACTTGGTCACTTGTGGACATTAGTATTATTTCATTTCATTTCCT
>JASDQU010033851.1:0-10555 GCA_032191745.1 Picea mariana | reverse complement strand
GAAAATTGTTGAACTCTTCATGAAATAATTGTTGATTTGGGATGACAAGGTACCAGTAGCCAGTTTACCCCAGGTAGCATCCTTGGAATGAGGAGAACTGCCCAGAAGGTTTCCCTGATGGTCTGTATTATGTAGAAAACCATCAAAAAAATTAAAAATAAAAGTGCATGTGAAAGAACATTTACATGGATTTCTCTCCATGAATTCTGAAGGACATGGCTTATGAAATCTGACCATCATTTGCATTAGAATCCATGCAACATATTAACCAAGCTAGATAGATAAAACCACCAACAACACACCACATCCTAGGTAAGAAGAAAAAAATGTATCCAATAGAGTCTTCATCGAACTGTATCACAAAAAAAGATAAAATAAATAAAAAGTGATGCCTCCAAGACTGTATATTCAAACCTATATTGTAGCAGTGAACAACCCACTATAAAAACAAGGGACGACCCTTTACAAAAGATATGACAACAATAAATCAAAAGGTGACCATATAGATATGTCATCTCTGTGAGAATGGATGAAGGTGAAATATCCAATTTAATTTAACCATTACAACAACAACTAGAAAAGTATAATTTGTCTCTGCTTCCTCCAATAATGAACCCCTTGCAAATGATAGGTGAATGGATTTTATAGAGTTATTTTTCATCAACTAACTTGCATTAAAATAACAAAAGGACCCTCTAGATAGTCTTTTGGATGAAGTGCTCCCATTAAGAAAGGAATTTGATCAGTTGACATGATGTGAAAGGATTATAATGCCACATTTACATCCCCTAAGAAAATTAGTATATTTTCCCATTGTCACATTGGTGAATGTCCTTCTCTTTAGTCTAGTTCTTTTCTATCCAAGTGGGTAATCCTTAATAGGAGAACAAATAATTCTTACGATGTTGTTGCAAAAATCAGAATAATCAACAAAGTATTTTGGGTTTTTATATGTCAAGATTGGGAATTTTGGAGAAATTAGTCTTTGGGTTGTGGATTCCAGACAACAGACAAATACTTGAAATCATATGGAAAGGATGTCATAAACCTCTTAGAAGAAAGTATTATCAGTCATGGAGAGGTCAGAAATATTTATGGCATCCAAGTGAAATGTACAAAGGAGGCAGAATGACACATCCATCAATTTGTTGTTGTCATACAATCCATCAAACGTGAAAGATGACCAATTCTACCCAACGAGGAAATTAATGATAAAATTTCCAGTCATTTTTTATTTTTCATTTTCTCAAGTTCCAAGTCTGCAATGATGGAGTGCTTACATGGTGAGGATTCGGTTTCAAACCACACTTGGAAATATAAAATGAAAACAATCATGACTGGTCATCAATCCCAAAATCATCAAGAAACCAAATTAAATTGTGTTGTTATTATCATACCAATGACAATCTGGGTTAAGAGGTCGGAAGGGATGCTCCTCATTGTTGTTGTTCTCAATTTCATTCCTTATCTTTTCAAATGGCAAAATTACCAAGTTATTTCACGTGTTATTTAAATTCCAAATTCCGAAATATGAAAACACAAGGATTGAACATGAGAACAACATTTTCCATGTGTCCTCTCTCCAGAAGTGATTGACGATTCGCAACAATTTCAGAGTGCCTAGATACATCTCTTGAATGCCTCCATGTTCCTCTACAAACTGGAAACCATTCAAAAACATGTTGCATCAATATGTTAATCATTGAGGTATAATATGAATTCTCAAAACCACCATGAATCCCTCTGCAATGTATGAAAGTGGTTTTGACTTGTTTTGACTTCATATTATTATGTGAAAAGGGAAATCACCTTATAGTGCTTTGCAATTAATAACCAAGGTTTGAAATAAAAGTAAGGTTGTAATCCTTTATACTTTATACAAGGTAAAACCTTATCAAAAGGATTAATAACATTTCCAATGATATTGTGGTGTTGAAAATCTTAAGAAGACTATATATGTCTCACTCGTGCCAATTGGCAGCGCTATAAGTTTTGACTTGTAACCTTGTTGGTGGTTGCAATTGAAAATTTTACTTGCCAAGACTGTTCATAGTTTTATTCTCTTACAAAGTTAACTTCCACCTCTTGATCATTAGAATGACTATGAGTGTAATCCATGAGTTTGGATGTCTCCATTTCTAATAGCTCCAACATTTTTGTCATAATGAAAATGCTCTTGAAATACCTCCTCAGACATATAAACATGCACATTTCCATCTAGAACCTTGTAGACAAGGATAAATAAAATAGATGCTTACATTGAGGGCATCGATAATAATTTTTGTAAGATGTCCATATAAAAATGCATGTTACTCCGTAAGAATGCTCACAACCTTTGACCTGAGCTATTTCTATTTTTTGTGAATATGGCATGCAATATGAAATTATGGTATACCCATAGAAAATTATGGACTATTTGAAAGATGACATTGTAGGCTCCAATAGATATAAATTGTAGCTAGTCACTCTTGAAGTAATGATTTGACAGTAGAGAATTACTATTCCAGTGCTCCAATTATCCTGTGTTGTATTCCCAACTAAACTAGGACTCGAGAACTTCTCTTATATTAACAACTTATCATGAAAGTTTGAAATTGGAGTTTCATTCCTTGCATATTGGTTGACTGAAAGAAACATAAATCCACCCAGGCTAGAATAACATGCCCACTATAGGAGTATCAGTCCATCAGTTTTACGTAGGATTTTTTTCCTGAGAGTTGATCGCCTCCCTGAGTCTTCCCTCAGGGCTTCCCCTATGGTGTGTCACATACCAGTCCATTTGAGACATCCCCGTGGCCTGATCCGCCCAAGGGACCACTTTCCCTCTAAGGTTATCACTTAGATGATCCCTGTTGGAGGTGGGGAGCAACCGCCTCCCCTCACACCCTCCATCGATGAAGCAAATTTCATAAGATTGTTACTCACCCAAGGAAAGAATAAAGGAGGAGGAGCTTTGCCAAATATCGTCAAAAAACTAGAAGAAGTCCCAGTACTCGATTTACCCCCAGCCCAGCCCATGAGCATGGACGTCTCTCTAGAATATCGGGCTCTGATTGGACAGTTTACAGGGCTTTGGCCATCTCCACGAACAATTAAGAACTAGATTTAAAAAAACTAGAGGCCATTGATTTCAAACAGCGTCACGAGCTATGCAGTCGGAAGAGGCTTCTTCTTGTTCGAATTCATATCCAAACAGGATCGGGATTTGATCTTTAGGAGCAGAACTTATTTTGTGGGACCACAAGGGCTCTAATTAAACCGTTGTACACCTGATTTTGACCCCAAAGTGGATGTGCCAAAGGTGGTCCCAGTCTGGATGTGCCTACCCAACCTGCCGATACATTGTTGGAACCCCTCCTCCCTGCAAACTATATGCAACAGGCTGGGAGGATTTATTAACAAAGAGGATCCAAAACGTCAATACTCTTGTGCTCAGATCTACATAAAGGTTGACCTGGAAGTGGGCCTTCCTGAAGCAATCAAGCTAACTATCAGGGAATGGAAACACTAGAAAAGTTGGACTACAAATAGTTGTCGTTCAAGTGCTGCAGCTGCCATGAATACAGATATTTCCAAAAATAATGCCGAAAAATCCAAACTATGTAGCAAGAGAAAGAATCAGGAGAAGGATGGCAGCAAGCAAAAATACCCAAGGCAAACCCCAACCCTAACTCCAAAAAGGCAAAGAAAAACCAAAAAGGACAAAGCGATATGGAAAATAGTTTTGCAATTCTTGGGAATCAAGAGAATGAACCAGTTAGAAATGAAAATATAGCAGACAAGCAAGACAAATCAGAAGAGGTAAGCCAGTATAATAAAGAATCTACTCTGCAGCTAGAACCATGAGAAATCCATGAATCCCAAATATCAGAGATGTAGGAAGAGACATCGGAAGAAGCTGAGGGGGAAGCAGATATTGGTTTATCTCATAACCCCTCGAAACCATCTACTAGAGGAAGGAAAACGGAAAAAGAAAGAATATAAAGGGAGACATACAAAGACAAACTCCAAGGATATCAACCAACTTTGGAAACAATGTTAAATCCAAGAAACACAAGGAGCCAAGGGAAACCTTCTCATAGGACACCCTCCAATCCAAAAAATAAGTAATGAAGATAGTCTCCTGGAACTGTAGGGGTTTAGGAAGCCAAAGAAAAAAAGAAACAATGAAAGACCTAATCCGAATATCAAACCCAGATCTACTACTAGTCCAGAATACTAAACTGGAGGAATCTGAATTTCTCCAAACTAGTGCAATGTTGTGGAAAAAAGGAGCAGGTGTAGCGGTTATCAACAGAGGAGCCTCTGGAGGTATTGGTTCCCTGTGAAACTCCTCTACATTCAAAATAATGAAGATAGAGCACTATATTCACTGGATTATCACCATCCTTCTTCATAAGGAGTTAGGTATCCAAGTTATCACTTTTAATCTTTATGTTCCTGCTCTCCTTGAGGGAAAAAAAGTCTGTTGGAATAAATTAAAATAGTTTCTTAGCATGAATCAACTAATAAAATAGGGGCTAGTACCATCATAGCTCGTAAATTTAAGCATCAGCTGGATCTTTACAAGGGAGATTCTGGGAGCCAAATAAACCATAGGAAGAATCAAATATTTGGATGGAACTACAAGCCAAGGGAAATGGTGGAAATATCTAGAATAATTGAGATGGAAGGGTAAAATCAATGGGATTTATTCAAATATTTAGGAGTCCCCATCTTCAAATCCAAGCCTAAATCTTCTCACTGGTCTCCTGTAATTGACAAAATAAAAACCAGAATCCAAGTGTGGGGGCTTCCTGGTTAAACTTGGCAAGGAAGCTAGTTCTCCTCAAGTCGGTGCTGAATAGTATTCAAATATATCAAAGTTCCATTTTGTTAGCTCCATCTAGATGCATAAGTCAAATCAAGTCTCTATTAAGAAGAATTCTCTAGAAAGGAGGAAATCAGAATGAAAATAATCTGCCACTATTCAGCTGGGGGAAAGTAACAAAGCCTTACTCAGAAGGTGGTCTTCAGTTAAGAGACCCGAGATACCAAAATCTGGCACTAGGGGCCAAACTTCTCTAGAATCTGGTCTCTGGAAAACTCACCTAGAGCAAGAACGCACTACCGAAGAAACATTACTCAGGTGCTAGAAGGAAGTGTCTCAATACAACCCCTAAAGTCTCAAAAGGATCGCCAATATTCACAAAATGTCAAAAATCCTCTGGGTTCTTCAATCCCCCATTAACCTGGATACCTGGAAATGAGGAAAAAATTATAATATGGGAGGACTTGATCCTGGGAGAGTCTCCTTTAGATTCCATTCTGGGCACCACCAATATAAAAAATTTCCTTCATGCTCAACATTTAAACACGATTTGGGACATTTCAAAGTGGCACTCTGATGCAAACAAATCTTGGAAAGACTAGAATCTGTCGATAAGTCCAAGTCACCTACACAATGGATAAATCTAATTACTCACGTTACTCCATGGGAAATTTCCAATTGCAACAAATAAGAAATATTGAAGGGGATGGGGACATCAGTTCGGATCGTACACAATTTCAAAGGGTTATAATCTTGTCAAAGAAAACCTGCATGCATCCCCTAATCTGGCTCTGTGAAAAGAAGCCCAGAGATACAAATCCATCCTGAAAATCGACATGTTCATCTAGATGCTAGCGCATAACGTCATTCTAACAGAAGATAACCTAAAAAAAAAGGGATGGGAAGGCCCCATGCGCTATCCCTTCTACGTCTCAAATGAGGAAACCGTGGCACATATATTGTTGAACTGTTCATTTTCTCGGGAAGTATGGAATCTAGCATTATCCCCATGGAAAAATCAATTCACTCTCCCAGATGAGATACCCAACCTTCTACTCAGCTGGCAGGCTTTATGCCCCTTCTCCCTCATGAAAAAACACCAACTAAAAAGTTTTTGGGGGTACCTTCCCAAGTTTATTTGCTAGAAAATATGGTTAGAACGCAACTCCCAAGTCTTTAAAGGGAAAACTGCTAGAGAGGGCCAAGTGGTTAGAAAAGATAAAGCAATGATGGGGGACTTCCTATCATCCATCCATTTTCCAGCAAATAAAGGTAGGTTAACTCCCAATGAGGAAGAATGGTTTTCAAGACTTATCCCAAGTAATCTAAAAGTAACAATTGCCTCTGAGCCCCCTACATTCCAGTGGGAAATTAGGTTGGATCCTTCAACTTTTACAATATGGCGCAAATCTCTTAAAAGGCATAGTCTATTCTTTGACGGAGTTTCTAAAGGAAACCCTAGTGAGGCTGGTAGGGGAGGGGTGATTATTGATCCCGAGGAAATAAAGGTACTCTTGTATTCTTGGGGAATCGGCAGGGACACAAATAACATAGCTGAATCTTTATCTCTCTGGCAAGGATTGTCTCAAGCCCAAATCATGAAAATCACAGATCTCAATGTATTTGGAGACTCCCGTATCATCATTCAAGCCCTCTCTTCTAAGAACCTTACCAAACATATGAGGCTTGAGAAAATTATCAAGAAAATTAAACTCCTTATGACCACCTTCCATTCTATCTAATTATTCCATATTTTGCGGGAATTAAATGGCGAAGAAGATAAAGAAGCTAACAAAGAAGTATTGCTAAGAAAGGGAGTTCTATTACTAGATAGTACCGAGGCATTTGATAAATTACCATAAAATTGTGTACGAGGGCTAGCCCCGAAGTCAAAGTTGAGACTACCCAATGAAGACTGATTGTAATTGTGCCAGCAGTTTCCTATTGTTTTTTAATATATCTCATACCCGTTCTTGTAAAAAAAAATAAAAAACATACCCACTACAGAAGTGCAAGTTTAAAATTGGAATTTAATTTCTTGCAGTTTGGTTGACTGATAGAAACAAAAATCTGCCCAGGCTAAATAACATACCCACTACAAGAGTGCAAGTTTGAAATTGGAATTTAATTCCTTGTAAGTTTGAAATTGGACTTTAATTCCTTGTAGTTTGGTTGACTGACAAAAACAAAAATCCGCCCAGGCTAAATAACATACCCACTATAGGAGTGCAACTTTGAAATTGGATTTTGACTCCTTGTAGTTCGGTTGACTGACAGAAACATAAATCCTCCCAGGATAAATAACATACCCACTATAGGATTGGGAAAATTATAGTTGAGCAAACACATATAAAATGATAATAATATTACCAAAATTCACAAGTTCAAGAAAATCAATATGATTTTTACCCAAGAGATAGGAAATGGAAGAGCTTTTTTGCAATAAATAAGAGGAGCACTAGTGGTTTGCATGCATGAGAGGGTCGTGGTTAAAATTCAACGATTTCACTGATAACCTCCAATCCTACAAATAAAATACCCAGTAAATCCCATAGGAATCCCTAATGTCAATTAGGGAAATAAAACTTGTACTACATGTTGATCTCTAGTCAGAATGAATGTCATACCCATTGATTTCAACACTGATCAAATTCAAAATTGTTGAAATCAAAAATTTCTGATAAATTGGATACCATCTACTTTGTAATACGGAAAATATATGAATTTTGTTTTTGAAATGATAAGAAACCCTCTTGAGAGAAGAATTGGGTTTCATCCATGGGTAGTCAGGAAGTCGAATCCCATGGACTCATCCCTTTAATAATGGGAACGATTGATATCGATTCATTTTTTAAGATTAAGAGGAAAAGATAAAGACTGGAAGGAAGATTCAAAATGACCTACATCCATTTCGTAGTGTGATTAGATGGTTTTGTCGAAGAAATTACGAGGAGAAGGAGGATTCACAATGATCTGCATCTGTTTTGCATTGTGCTTGTTGATTACATTCTGCCTCCCACATTTGTGATGGCGAAGAAAAAACAAATTAGGGAAGAAGACCTTTCCGCCATAGCCATCGTTTTAAAAAAGGATTATTCAACTACCTAGATTATTTGTTCACTTCACCTTGAGAGTTGCTTAAGGTGAACGAATAAAATTGGATCGAAGGCAATGTACCCCTTGAGATTCGATTTATAACTTTAATATGGATTTTAAGTTTTGATTTATCACTTTAATATATATGTTGTGAAATAAAATTTTAGAATTTTAATTGCTTTATATTTTGATGAAGAAGACGAAGGTTATTGGTTTTTAGTGTAACTTAAAATTGTCTTTAAATTATTAAGGGTCTGTGTTTTTTTAACATAAAGATATAGGTTAATGGTGAGCGACATTTAACAAAAATCAAAGTTTGTCTCGTTATAAACCAATGAGTTATTTCATGTGAACCCTATTTTATTAAATATTGTGAATGTAGGAAGCATGGAATGACTCCCCCATACTAAGAGCTGTTATGGTTCCCAAACCTAGCTTATTCCATGAATGATTGGAGTAGGATTGAACAATGTCGAGGAGATATTTCTTCCTAAAGAAGATCGTGATCTATATCTATGCCCAACAAAAGGGTTCCAAGAAGTTTAAAGTGAAAATAATGCTTCCATACCATGAGGAGAATTGTTTCAGATTAGGGATGGTATGCACATAGCACTATCCTCCAACACAACCTTTTCTGACATTCTTTGAAATAATTCAAAGAAAAAACCCTAATGGTAGATTTCAATCAAAATCTTCACACTGAGTGAAAGATTTTTTTATTCAAGTAGTGTACATTGTTCACCCTTTGGCTACTAAAAGCTAAAATAAATATTTTAGCTAAATAGTTTTTCATGAGTCATACCTATCATTAATTTATCCTACATTCAAGGATGTTGTTCAGGTCTCCATCACCTAGATCCCTTTGAAGATTCTATGGCTCTCAATAGTGACTAGATCATCTATATTTAAGGGTGGCCACTCTTAGGTGGTTATAGTAAAAAAATCCATGCTAACACCTATGATAAATATTCAATCACCCCTAATAGGAGATCTGGTGGATTGTCTGTAAAATAGAAGAATTGGTTTTTCAGTTCAATGGTTATTGACCCTCTACTAATGAATTGATCGAGTTTATAAAAAACATATCGAACATCATGCCTGGGGTTATATTATTTGAGAGAGGTTTTTTTGCATCTCTCTTCTCTGGTGAATATGAGAAGTAAATGATTTTAAAATAAGGGCCTTGGTTTTGAATTAGAATAGGGATTTTAGTTGCCCCTTGGACCCTTGATTTCAACTCAAGAACAATCTTAGTTTTCTCAACCCTTTATGGAAAAGGTTGTATGTTTTCATCATGTTTCCACCTATGCTCTTAGCTTTTCTCCACATCATCAACCACCCACAAAAATGATAAACTTGAAACCCTTGATTCTAGGTACCAGTTGGTAGTGTCATTTAGTAGAGAGTTTTTGTAGTGCCATTGTAAAATACTCTGCATATTTCGTAGCACAGATCCAAAACAGGCCAGCAGAATTGGTAGCATCGAGCTTGTGTATCTCTGTTTGCAATTTGGTAGCGTCATCACTAAACTGGTTTGTTCAGAATGGGTAGGGCCCCTCATCAAAACGAATTTAGTATTTTCATTGTAACATATCCCTGGAAATTCGGTAGTGCCATCGTTACACAGCTTAGAAGATTTGGTAGCATTCCTGTGTATTTTGGCTAGGAGATTTCGCAACACTTTAGGTAGCAAAATGGTAGGCCATGCTAAATAGAAGATTCTACAGTGCCATGGTGCCATGGAATGTATGTTCTCTTCTATATGATGAGACTAATAAAGAACCTTAAGCTAATAGGTTAGAAGCCTGTATATGCTTGTATAGGTGGCAAAAACTTAAACATCCTTGATCACTTACTCTTGCAAAAAGAGACCATTCTAAAAAATGGAGCTTATATCCTCCCAATCATTTCATCAACCTAGAACTCTTCCTTGTGGAAGGAGGGCTTCCTTCTAACATAACATCATTCTTTTATTTTGCAGGGGTGGTCTTCTTGACTGTACATGTGCTTTTCTTCACTACTGGTTCCTCTCTTTCAATGGTAGCTTCAACCAGCACATTCAAATTCTTCTGAGCCACTTCATCCTTGAACTATTGTATTTCTACCTTGAATTTTCTGTTTTGAGACTGAAATCCTTTTTTTTGTCTATAGAGGTTCTTGAGTTTCTTATGGAGAGGAAGGGCTCTTCTTGCTACAAATATTGCCAAATCAAGGGTGTTTTTGTAAATATTCACAATCTCCTTCATCTTAATTCTTTCAGATAAACCTTATTTCTTTAAATGAGCAACCTCCTTCCTAGCCTCCTTGAGTTGTCTAATAAATCTTTTGAAGATGTGATTGTTAGGTGGAGTGTTGATGTTAATCACCTCAATAGGATTCCTCATGGCTTCACCTTCATATTTATGTTGCACAAGGGATTTTCCTCGCAATCATTCAAGAGGCACAATCCTATTATATTGTGGTTATTTAGGCACATAGAAAGGAAACTATGCCCATAGGCCTATGGGCAGAGTTTTAGTTGCTACAACTCTTCCCACATCCTTGTGGGAAGAGTTTCATTTCTATGTGACTAAATGACCACAATATAAGAGTATTGTGCCTCTCTAATGTGTTTGAGTCATCTTGATGTGTCACACTCATTAGAGAGGC
>JASDQU010033846.1:9517-19579 GCA_032191745.1 Picea mariana | reverse complement strand
ATTAAATTTATTAGGTAGAGATCTTAAAATCTTCTGAACTAAGAGTGAGTCATCAAACTTCTCACCAAGACCCTTCATGGAATTTACAAGTTCTTCAAATCTTAAAAAATACTTGTTAATTGTTTCATCTTCATTCATCTTTAGTTGTTCAAATTTCAATTTGTATGTTTGAAGTTTGGCATCTTTTACTTTCTCATTTCCTTCATAACTGCTAATAAGTTTATCCCACATTGATTTGGCAGTATCAAAATGCATCACCTTTACAAAATCAACTTCAGCAAGTCCATTCAAGATAGCATTCATCCCCTTAGAATTAAAACTAAACTCTAACTTATCATCCTTGGAGGCTAGCACAACAGGCTTTGTATATCCAGTCTCTACTACATCCAAAACATCAGCACCCAAGGCCATTAACCATGTTCTCATTCTAATCTTCCAAAAGGAAAAATTTGTTCCATCAAACAGAGGGGGCTTAGAGGCTGAAGTCCCTTCACAACTTGTCATGTTTAATCTTACAGATCTACCTTTGAATAAAAGGAACCTGCTCTGATACCAATTGTTGAAATTAATAAGACAACTGAGAGGGGGGGGTGAATCAGTTGTAATTGAGCTTAAACAATTTTAAGTCTATTAAAACATTATTAATCTTTCTTCAAGTGATCATCAAAAATATACAGCATATGGACAGTAAAAGTAAAGAGCATCAGTCACACGTAAGGTATACACAGAGACATATTTTCATGAGGAAACCCATAAAGGGAGAAAACCTCTTCTTCTTCGAAATGATAGGCAGTATTTTAAGTTCTGTACATCATCTATAATTGAGCACCAACTCAATGTGAGGTTGCTACCTTTGTTTTACAAGATGCAACTTGTTTGAGAGCACCAACTCCATGGTTTCTCTAGCACCCACTAGAAGGAAGCACCAACTCCATCAATGTTCCAGCACCAACTTCCAGTTACACAGGCTCCAACCTATATAATAGAGAACACTTGTTCTCCCTTGCACCACCCTGCCACCCTGGTTTCTCTGGCTACAACCAGATGGAAGCTACGACTTCCTGTGTTCAAGTTCTCACTTGAACCTCTGAGGAAAAAAGTCCTCCCGAGCACCTCCCAACCTCCCTAAAATATTAATGAATAAATAAACAGTCAACTACGCAGATAAATCAATTCTTACCAATCTTTCTTTGTTCTGTAAATTTGGTCTTCTACTAACTGTTTTGTTGTTCTTCTCTTCCTCTGTCTATTCAATAGGTCTGATCTGCATCAAATTGTTCTATCATTCTGCTCTGCTTCAACTTCTCTTCATCATCTTTTACTCTTCTCTGAGTTTCATCTCACACTGTACATATTCTCCATCTCACACTGCACATTCTATGATGTTCCCTTTCTTATAGTTTCATTCATTTTTGATACAGAACAACCATGCCTCCACAGTCTGTCTCATTTTTTATTTTTTTTTATCCACACCTACGACGATTCCACTTCGCATTTCCTTAGGCAAAAGAAAGACAACTGTCCGAGCAACTGAAATGCCAACTCATTGGCAATCATGAGTTTGTTTCGCTAACAAATTCGTAACTGACGAGTTAACTGTGAGAGAGAACAGTAACCTTCCGATCTTTGTTCAAATTCACCTGCATCGTTGGATTGGCTTCATGAGATCTTGCTTTCATTTTGGCATTTATGTGGCCAAGCTTAGCACCTCTAGCTTGTACCTCCATCTTCCATCGATGTGATCAATGGCTATGACCACACAGATATGCATAAAGCACTTTCGTGATTTCGCATTTCATGATTTTCAACACTATGCTCCGTTGACCCCAAGTCAGCGAAATTTCGATCACTTTCCACATGTCCTATGATTCCATAGTTCAGATCTGATCTTGATTCAACGGCTGTGATTGAATCGCAATTTCGACATTCTTGTTGCATTGTTTTCTTTGCCTCTCCATGTCGTGATTCACGAAACTCCAATATGGAGTTAGATCAATGGTTCAGATCTGATCTTGATTCAACGACTGAGATTGAATCGCGATTTCGAAATTCTTGAAGTTCAGTGTTTTTGTCACTTCAAAGTTTCGATCCATGAAACTCCGTAATGGTGTCAGATCAATGGTATAGATCACATCTTGATCTGACGACTCATATTAAATCGCGATTTCGCATATCGCGATATCGAGATTCCTATTGTTAATAATCTTTGACATCTCCAACACTCAATCCGTGAAACACCGAAATGGACTGGAATCAATGGTCCAGATTCCATCTTGATATGATGGCTCAGATTAAATCGCGATTTCACATATCGCGATATCAGTATTTCTGTTGTTAATAATCTTTGACATCTCCAACTCTCAATCCCCGAAACTCCGACATGGACTGGAATCAACGGTCCAGATTCAACCTTGATCTAACGGCTCAGATTAAATCATTATTTCGCATATCGTGATTTCGAGATTCCTGTTGTTAATAATCTTTGACATCTCCAACACTCGATACGCGAAAAACTGAAATGGACTAGGATCAACGGTCCAGATTCCATCTTGATCTGACACCTCAGATTAAATCGTGATTTCGCATATCGCAATATCAATATTTTTGCTATTAATAATATTTGACATCTCCAACTCTCGATCCCCGAAACTCTGACATGGACTGAATTCAGCGGTCTATATTCAACCTTGATCTGATGGCTCAGATTAAATCATGATTTTGAGAGGTTAGGGAACCCTATTCCTTTGACTCTCCAGTCATCGAAATGACGATCTATCCCCACGATGGTTGGGTCCTGCGCTTGGATCTAACGTCTAATATCTGTCCTTCTCTTCAGCGCTCTTCTTGTCTACATTTATATTTGACGGCCCTCATTCTTTCAGGAATTTTGAATGAGATCCATTGATCATAAATCCTTCTCAAAATTTATGGGCCTTCGATCATTCGATCAATGTTGTGTTTCCTTTGATCATTCGATCTTCCTAAACTTATCTTATGTTTGCCTGTCGATTACAAACTTCCTGTACTCATGCCATCTTCATTGTTGTACTTACCATCAATGACAAACATTCGTTGTCTGTTAAATATTTGTCATTCGTTGTCTATTAAATATTTTCCAACCAAGGATCTATGCAGCCCTGNAACTGTCCGAGCAACTGAAATGCCAACTCATTGGCAATCATGAGTTTGTTTCGCTAACAAATTTGTAACTGACGAGTTAACTGTGAGAGAGAACATTAACCCTCCGATCATTGTTCAAATTCACCTGCATCATTGGATTGGCTTCATGAGATCTTGCTTTCATTTTGGCATTTATGTGGCCAAGCTTAGCACCTCTAGCTTGTACCTCCATCTTCCATCGATGTGATCAATGGCTATGACCACACACATATGCATAAAGCACTTTTGCGATTTCTCATTTCATGATTTTCAACACTATGCTCCGTTGACCCCAAGTCAGAAAAATTTCGATCACTTTCCACATGTCCTATGATTCCATAGTTCAGATCTGATCTTGATTCAACGGCTGTGATTGAATCACGATTTCGACATTCTTGTTGCATTTTTTTCTTTGCCTCTCCATGTCGCGATTCGCGAAACTCCGATATGGAGTTAGATCAATGGTTCAGATCTGATCTTGATTCAACGACTGAGATTGAATCACGATTTCAAAATTCTTGAAGTTCAGTGTTTTTGTCACTTCAAAGTTTCGATCCACGAAACTTCGTAATGGTGTCAGATCAATGGTCTAGATCACATCTTGATCTGACGACTCAGATTAAATCGCGATTTCGCATATCGCGATATCGGGATTCCTATTGTTAATAATCTTTGACATCTCCAACACTCAATCCGTGAAACACCGAAATGGAATGGAATCAACGGTCCAGATTCCATCTTGATATGACGGCTCAGATTAAATCACGATTTCGCATATCGCGATATCGGTATTTCTCTTGTTAATAATCTTTGACATCTCCAACTCTCAATCCCCGAAACTCCGACATGGACTGGAATCAACGGTCCAGATTCAACCTTGATCTGACGGCTCAGATTAAATCATTATTTCGCATATCGCAATTTCGAGATTCCTGTTGTTAATAATCTTTGACATCTCCAACACTCGATCCGCGAAACACTGAAATGGACGAGGATCAACGGTCCAGATTCCATCTTGATCTGACACCTCAGATTAAATCGTGATTTCGCATATCGCAATATCGATATTTTTTCTGTTAATAATCTTTGACATCTCCAACTCTCGATCCCTGAAACTCTGACATGGACTGAATTCAACGGTCCAAATTCAACCTTGATCTGACGGCTCAGATTAAATCACGATTTTGAGAGGTTAGGGAACCCTATTCCTTTGACTCTCCAGTCATTGAAATGACAATCTATCCCCGTGATGGTTGGGTCCTACGCTTGGATCTAACGTCTAATATATGTCCTTCTCTTCAGCGCTCTTCTTGTCTACATTTATATTTGACGGCCCTCATTCTTTTAGGAATTTTGAATGAGATCCATTGATCATAAATCCTTCTCAAACTTTACGGGCCTTCAATCATTCGATCAATGTTGTGTTTCCTTTGATCATTCAATCTTCCTGAACTTATCTTATGTTTTCCTGTTGATTACAAACTTCCTGTACTCATGCCATCTTCATTGTTGTACTTACCATCAATGACAAACATTCGTTGTCTGTTAAATATTTGTCATTCGCTGTCTATTAAATATTTTCCAACCAAGGATCTATGCAGCCCTGGACAACAAACAAGATGAGTTTCAATCACAAATGATTGAAGTTGAAGGTATTATCAATAACTGTGCCTTTACTATTTTAATTGATTCAGAGGCTAGTCATAGTTATATAGATCCCAATACGGTGGAAAGTTTTCATTTGCCAAGAAAAAATCATGGAAAATCTTGGTTAGTGTAGTTGGCTACAAGAACCAAGAGGAATGTTGTTGAGTTGGTTAAGTCTTGTCCAGTGGACATGAATGGACTGAGCACAAGGGATGAATTGAAAAATTTACCTTTAGGTTCCTATGACTGTCTAATTGGGATGGATTGGTTGGACCAACACCATGCCATCTTAGATTTTCGTAACAAGGAATTCACTTGCTTGGATGAGGAAGGAAATCGGAGAACAATCCAAGGAATTCCCAGACCAGTTGCTATTAGAGAAATATTAGCAATGCAGCTGAAGAAGTGCTACAGGAAAGGCTGCCAAATATTTGCAGCTCATATGGATGAAGCACCTAGGGATAAGGTGTCAAATATTGAAGACCATGCAGTATTAAAATATTTTGAAGATGTATTCCAAGAGGTACCCGGACTACCCCTGAAGAGAGATATTGATTTCTCTATAAACTTTATGCCTGGAGCAGCTCCAGTGTCAAAAACTCCTTACGGAATGAGTACACCAGAGCTGAAATAATTGCARTTGCATCTTSAAGAAGGAGTATATATGCCCAAGTGTGTCACCTTGGGGTGCCCCGGTMCTGTTCGTGAATAATAAGGATGGGATGTTGAGATTGTGCATTGATTTTAGACAACTGAACAAAGTGACTATTAAGAACAAGTACCCTTTGCCAAGGATCGATGATCTCTTTGATCAATTGAAGGATGCCAAGATATTTTCAAAAATAGATCTCAGGTCAGGTTACCACCAAGTAAGGATAAAGGATCAAGACATCAGCAAGACCGCCTTCAGAACAAGGTATGGTCATTATGAATTCACAGTGATACCATTTGGGTTATCAAATGCACACRTTATTTTCATGTGCCTAATGAATGGTGTATTCARAGAATATCTAGACAAGATTGKCATAGTATTTTTGGATGACATATTGGTGTATTCCAAGTYGGAGGAAGAGAATGAACATCATTTGATGATGGTGATGCAAGTGATAAGAGAGCACCGACTGTATGCCAAATTGAGCAAGTGCTAATTCTATTAAAAGYAGATCCATTATTTGGGACATATCATTTCAAAAGATGAGATATCCATGGATCGTGAGAAGATAAAATCCATCAGAGAATGGTCAGCGCCGAAGAATGTGATAGAAGTCAGATCCTTTATGGATCTAGCTGGCTATTACAAAAGGTTCATTGAAGGGTTCTCAAGGATAGCTCACCCCATAGCTTCCTTGCAAAGGAAGAAGAAGAAATTTCAATGGACAGAAGAATGTGAGAGAAGCTTCCATCAATTGAAGCAGTTTTTAACCAGTGCTCCAATCCTGAGGATTGCAGATCCGAATGAGGATTTCATGGTTTGCACAGATACATGCAAAGAAGACCTGGGAGGCATCCTCATTCAGAATGGGTTTGTAATATGTTATGTGTCCAAAAAATTGAAAGAGCATGAAAAGAACTATGCCACTCATGATTTAGAGTTGGTGGCCATAGTTCACGCTCTAAAGAAATGGATACATTACCTCATGGGAAAGAGGTTTGAACTGAGAACAGACCATAATGGTCTAAATCATTTTTTTGATCAACCAAACTTGAATGCTAGGTGGAGTAGATGGTTGGAATTCCTTTGTGAGTATGACTTTGATATCAAGAATATTAAAGGAAAGATGAACAAAGTGGTTGATGCTCTTAGAAAAAGAGTTGATGAACTACATGCAACGAACATCAGCATGTATCGAACTGATATTAAAGGAAGAATTTCAGAATCTACAAATGCAGATTTGCAGTACATGGAAATGATAGAAAAGATACAACAAGGTAAGATGCTATAAAAAGTGGAAGATTATAAATTGGAAGCGGATGGAACACTCCTGTACAAAAATAGAATTTATGTACCTAATTCTCATGAATTGAGAATTATGATCTTGAAAGAAATGCATAATGTGCCGTATGTTGGGCACCCTGGATATCAGAAAACAGTGGCAGTATTTAATACCCATTACTTTTGGCCAGGTATGAAGAAGGAAATTGCAGAATACATTGCCAGATGTATGGTGTGTCAGAAGGTCAAGGCTGAGCATAGGAACCCAGCGGGGTTGCTACAGCCATTGCCCATTCCTGAGTGGAAGTGRGAAGTGGTGACAATGGATTTCATCACAGGATTACCCARAAAAAATAAGCAACATGATTCCATCATGGTGGTGGTGGATAAGCTTACAAAATATGCCCATTTTATTCCATTRAAGACCACTCAMAAGGAAACCAATGTTGTCTATATCTATATGAGGGAAGTGGCACCATTGCACAGTATTCCCAAGACAATTGTGTCTAACAGAGAACCAGAATTTACCTCAAAATTCTAGAAGTGGTTATTCAAAGGGTTCAGAACGAATTTGAACTTCAACACTGCTTATCATCCTGAGTCTTATGGGAAGACAGAGAGGGTGAACCAAGTGATAGAAGATATGCTAAGGATGTAAGTGAAGGATAAACCATCTAAATGGAAAGACTACATACACTTGGTAGAATTTTCCTACAACAATGGGTATCAAGAATCACTAAAGATGAGCTTGTTTGAAGCACTTTATGACAGAAAGTGTAACACACCAATAAGTTGGGACAAGCCAGCTAATAGAGAAATAGTTGGGCCAGAGTTTCTCAAGGAAATGGAAGAGAAAATGTTGAATATTAAACAAAATTTAATGTGGGTGATCATGTTTTCTTGAAAGTGAAAGCCAACAAAAGTTCCCTGAAGCTGGGAAACTGGTCCAAGTTGGTAGCTAGATATTGTGGGCCATTTGAAATCCTAGAAAGGATTGGATTAGTTGCATATATGCTTGCATTTTCTACATCCATCACTGTACATAATGTGTTTCATGTTTCATTTCTTAAGAAATATATACCTAATGCTAATCATGTTATTGATTGGAATGTGATTCAAGTGGAGCAAGAAGGCACCTTGCAAGTGCATCTGGTGCACATATTGGACCAAAAGAGAAAATAGATCTGGAATTGATCCATAGGGCTTGTAAAGGTCCAGTGGACCTGGTACGGTCCTGAGGACACAACATGGGAGCATGAGGATGCTACGCGAGAAGAATACCTACAACTTTTTGAATATTTTGAAAATCTTATTGATGTTGTGTAAATGAGTTGCACTAAGGACAGTGAAAAAATAAGGGGAGGGGATTTTAATACCCCAAGGACGAGCCCCAATGGTGTTATGAATTATAAACATGTTTTCTAAGATGGTGATTCGAGTAATTATAAGTTGGTGGGCTTATGTGTTAATAGGTCGGAGAGCCTAGGTGTTAAAGGCCAGGAGCCTATTTTGGACATGTAAATATTCACATGATTAATATAAAAACACCACTTCATGTAGACTGACCACAATAAAAGAGAATGGGAGACTAAGCTCCATTAGGCTGTGTAGGGGAGAGGGGGCTGAGAGGTTGGAAATAGGGGCTGATCTTAAAGGCTTAAGTCCAAGAGAATAATAATTTATTATTATTATTCCAAAAGTTTTTTAAAAGGATATGTTTTTGTCCTAAGTTCCTGGGGAAGGACAGGTGACTTTCAAAGGGGAAGGAACTTGCTTCATGAGCAACAAGTGTTGTCTCAGGCACATGCAGAACTAAGGGGGGGACCTCTTTTTGTTGGGGGACACATAGAGGCACTCAGACGCACCCGCTTAGGAACTCACACATGCACAGAGTTTTGCTCATGCTTGCATCATATTGGCTATGCTAGACCTGTCTTCCCTTCCTCATTATGAGTTCACTCACACACTGAGCAAGCCCGCAACCAACCATTTTCACCATTGTTGAACTATGACCATTCTGTACCCCTGTAAATTACNGTACCCCTGAAAATTATAGATCCATCCATTGCCTTACCCAATTTAGTTGTTGTGGTTTAAGAAGCAGGTTGTGAAGCCCATGGTTGAAGAGGCAGGTTGTCAGGCCTATGAGAAACTCTATCTCTAGGTGAGAGAGGTGGTTGTGGATTGAAGAAGCAGGTTGTCAGGATTATGAGCAACTCTCTCCAGGTGAGAGAGTGTGTTGAGGAGGTGAGTTCTCCTGGAAGGAGTCCTGTAGCTTCTACAGATCTCTAAGAATTTTGGTCTGACCTATTGCCGAAGCCCAAGGTAAGGGAAGTGGATTAATTGATGGAATGTGTAACAATGAAGGTGTATACTTCTGAGGTGGGACATGCATGAGGGGAATGAGAGTTTGTGAGCAGTGGGCATAAGTGGCTCTTGGGCAAGAATCCTTCCTCTTAAACTGTGTGACTTCCTATTGACCTTGCCTAGCCTAGGAATCCCTTGCCCGGTGGAGTTTAGTCCCAGCTCAGGGGTGACCTACTGCTGAGAGTGATGAATAGTGTGGTCTAAGGATGGGATATTCATGGAAGTTCTTCATGCAATTGGCGGTTTTACTCCAATTAAAATATAAGTATCATTTCCATGCTTAATTATATATGTTATGCATGTCTGTGACTTTTGAAATGTTATCATGTATTCCGTTGCATGTATGAATTACTGCTAATTCCATTTGAGTCTCTATGGTAGAAGTAACTCTGTGTTATTTTATTTAAATTTATTAAATGTGCATGTTATGTATATACGTATGTTCTTCTGTGGCGTTTCCTGGTGTGTTGTTGATTGGGGATGTTACAAATTGGTATCAGAGCTAGTCTGTTCAAGACAAGGTGTTTGGGTGGTGTTTCTCGATGTGTTGTTGGCCGGGGACGTTACAAAAACTCCTCTTGAGGAGGAAATTAATGTATCCATTTCTTCTACTTTGTTCCTCAATAAAGGAATGGATTCTCCAATCAACACTTGAAAATCTCAATTTACCTCATTAGGATCAAGTTCACTCTCCAAATTCGACTCTTCCAAAACAATCCATCTCTTTGGTTTTAATTTGGATCCTTTCTCCTGCGAGGATGAGCTCAAGCATAGGGACAATTAGCTTGTAAATGTCCTATAAGATGACATATCCTACACCTAAATGTTGTGATCTCATATTCTAAGATCCATGTGTATTTAAAATTCTTCCATGTGAGAATCATTTTGTTTATAAGACCCTTACTAAGGTCAATCTCAACACTGATACATGCATAGGTGCATAAATCCACTACAAC
>JASDQU010033845.1:11528-21995 GCA_032191745.1 Picea mariana | reverse complement strand
ACTGGTTATAAATGACAACAATGGGTAATGAATAAATGTTGAATTCTAATTGATGAGTTTTTGTGCAAGAGGGAAGTTTTGGGAAAAAGAGCCCCACACTCATTCACCCCCCCTCTAAGTGTAGTAGGTGTGTCCAACACTTCTTTGATAGTTACATCTCTTTGAATTCCTTGAATTGTTCTTAAGTTCTATACCTCATCCAAGCAAGTAAATTCCTTAATGTAACAGTCTAGAATAGCATGATGTTGGTCCAACCAATCCATAACAATGAGGAAATCATACAATCCCAAATGTATACTATTAAAATCTTTGCCACAACTCCAACATTGAATAGATTGTTTTCATGGATTTTCCCCACTGTCTTCGTCACTTAGGATCCTTGAGAGTTGGTTTTCCTTGTGCAATATTTTTTAAAAATGGTGGCATAGTCCCCTTCTTCCTCCATTCCACCTTGATTTTCATATTTTCTTCCCATGCCTTTTGGAAAGTCGATATTCCCGTTTGTTGATCATAAAGACATTTATCACGCCTTATGGTTTCCTCCAATGTCTTGGGATCATCATACTATATCTTATCATTGAAAAATGATGGAAACCTACTTAGGTACCTTTGAATTGTAACTTGCTCATCCTCGATGAATGTGACATATGTTAGTAGCTCTAAGAATCTTCTTTCATACTCATCTATTGTCATACTCCGAAGCTTTCATTCAAAGAACTCAATTTTATTTTCATAGTATCTCTTGGTTAAGTAATTTTTGTTTTAAAATACCTTTTGAACTCCCTCTAATTAAACTTCTTCTCATCAATGTGTTTCACCTATAAAAATTGATCCCACCACATTGATTTTTTTCCTTTTAGCTGATAGATAAGAATTCTCCCTTCTTCTTACGCAAAATAATTATGCAGTTGGAGCTACTTTCTCATACCTTGCAGGGATGATTTTAAGGATGGAAATTTATTTTAAAATGTAGAAACCTGGGCGAATCTTAGCAATATTTCATATACCAACTATAAATGTTTGGCGATATTTTTGTAAAAATATTCAAATTTCTAAGGATTTTATATAGTTTGTATAAAATTTTGGCAATTTTTAAGGTAAAATAAGTTTATCCTATATAATTTGGGTGACTCATTTTTAGAATAGCGAATCTCTTTTTGGGAAAAACCATGAAAAATTAGCCCATGAGTGAAATTTAGCCTCTAAAATCATCCTTCTTGTGCTCACCGTCAAAGGTAGGAATCTTGATCTTATTCATTTCTCTCTATCTCTCATCCACCCCAATCCTTGTCTTATGCTTTCTTATAAAAAATATACTTGAGTTACTATGTGCTTTCCTAAATGAATGCTTTGGTGAGTGAGGACGATTCCTATTAGAACTTCTTGTTCATCTTCTCTTCTCATCATGAGACCTGAGACTTCATGACCTAGTCAACTCTGTCTCCTTATCCATTTTATTTTCTATTTTATTGAAGCTTTGCATCAATTTGACATTGAAGTCATCTTGATGCTCCTTATCTTTCATAATCCTTTGATTATCAATGTTATAACTTTGGAAATATTTTTGTAATCCCTTCATGGTTTCTACCAAGTTAATGCACTCCTCCTTGGATTTTGTACCATCAGCACCCAAACAGACATACAAATCCTCGAATTCATCATCATGGTTGTAAGTTATCTATGCATGTTTCATGGTTTTGATCTTCCACGATGATTATTTCTTGCTCTAATCGATGATAATTTTGCAAAATGTGTAGGAAGAACTATTTTTTAGACGAATTCACGAGACAAATTCATGAAAACTCAACACCATTTTATCAGAATCCTTCTTCTAAAGCCCATATGCTCACCATTATTCAACACATTCCAATGCATGATGTCAATATTCAACATATACACCATGTATTGTTAGAAAAACAGGATCACAGAGAAATAAAATTAAAAAAAATGTGGAAATAAAACACATAAAATACAAAATACAATAGAGACACAGATATACATGGTTCACCCAGTGTGGGCTATGTCCACCAGAGAAATTGTTAGGTCCTTACTTTTATTATCCAACAAAATGAAGGGATAAAACCTACATCACACCCACTGTAACTTCCTCTTCTTTCTCTCATAGTATCCTCTCTTAGAATACAATATTATCGATAATACAGAGGCACAATACAATTCCCTCATAAAAGAGGGTTTCCTTCTAGGAAAAAAAACCTAACATAACTCTACTATCAGATATGTGACTTAACGATGAATGATCAATATTGACTATGAAATTAAAATATACATTTAGAAGTCAGTTTTTCCTTTAGGGGCTTCTCCCTCGAACCCCTGCTGGTCGTTGGATCCCGTATGGGGGGAAATCCCCCCTTGCAACCCCCCTGCGTGGAGAGGTGTATAGTATTTCGGGGTGTACAGTGTTTATGGGGTATAGACATGACTAAAAAAAAATACTTCTGAATCAAGAAGATAATCAATCTTCACAACCATCATGTATTAGTACTGCACATGCACCACAAATTTTACTCTGTGTAGCCCCCAATATTTTAGTGTGCACACCCGTGCACCATTTTTAACTACATAGTTCCAATGATACATCCTAGAATGTCCAAATGTTAGTGTGCATACTTGTGCATTCTTAGTTTTTGCGCACCATGGTCGTGCTATAATTACAATTTCGACTAGTTATTAGTTCAAAATTTTCCTTAAAATAAAAACTCTTCCCAAGCAGTCCTAGTGTTGAAACCATAGCTTTGATACCATAATGTAACATCCCCACCCACCTAGGCTGGACCACTGTTGTCCCTTGGTTATGGAAGAGAGCGAAGATCAAGAAAGAAAAGGTGAAATGCGCACTTCACGGAAGGCACAGTAAATGTTACCGAGGCAAGGTAAGTAGACGAGAAGAAAATATGGAGCGAAGTATGGAAAAGAAAGTCATTGGATGAACGAAGATCGGGAATGATAGATAAGAAAGGGATAAGGATCGAGGAAAACTCAACAAGCGGGAAAAATCCACCATTAGATGCTTTGGAGCATTATGCGAGAGGAAAGGAAAGACAGGCTGGCGAAGCCCGGAAAAAGTGGGTCAAGTTGACCTAGGATTTAGACACCTAGGGTTTTGGTATCTAGGGTTTTGGACACTTAGGATTTGGCCTAAGGATGTTAGTGAATGATTGTAATGTATAAATAGAGGTTTAAAGGACCTAGGTTGGGTTGGTACTTTTTGGGGTTGATGTATTGTTATTGTTATTGTTGATACTGAGTTGGCCAAGAGAAGAGTATTGTGAGAAAGAGAGAGGTGCTGAGTGAAAGAGCCTCCGAGATTGTAAGATCTTTAGCTAGGTGTGAAGATGAACCCTGCAGCTGGTTGCGCAAGGAGGTGAGGAAGGGAGAGGGGAAGAGAGGAGATCTGCTAGCTAAGTGTGCAGACAAGAACTGTATGCTTTACATCAATATAATATAGCACAGTTATGTGGGCAAAGCCCTAGAAAGAGGGTGAACCATGTACATCTTGTGTTGTCTGTGTGATTGGTAGTTTGTATTTTTCTTCAGATATTGTTATTGCATTGCTAAGGTAGCTCTGATAGATGCATGGAGTAGATCAAGTTGATGAGTGATGTATGGATGTTGTGTTGTTCCTATGATTTGATTCACTTGATATTCCCCTTGGTTGCAAACACCTCCATCCTGCAACCCCCTCATAGCTGCTTCAGGTGAGACTGCATCTACTTCGCAGGTGTTTTCAAAAGGGCCAGTAGCTAGGGCTTGTTGGTGCGCTCTTGGAGTGAACCCTGGTTCTACCCCTGTGCCAACAAATCGTTTTGTTGCCGGGACAAGAATCTTCTTGAGGGAATTTCAAGGTGGTTTCCATCGAAGAAAGAAACTCAAAAGTGGATAGAAGATCAAGAAAAGGACTTCGCTGAAGCCCAGAACAAGAACCCTAATCTTAGTTTAGAGGAATGGTTCGAGAAGTACATTTTTACAGATATACACGAGATATTCTTTGGAGGAATCCATCAGGAGTTGTATGAGTGGCTATCTAGATTATCCGATACCCAGTTCGAGATCTGATCAAGACTTCTTGTGGTTTGGATGTCAGAGTTGATTAAGAAGGTCAAGGAAGATGATAACACCGTATCATGAAAAGTAGATCACTAGTTCAATAGTACCATTGGACGATACATCACAGAGTTTGTTGTTGATAGAATTGAATCATATAGCCAAGCTGAGAGATACTTTTTCAAAGGAACCAGAGGAAACTTTTTTCACTTTTGGAAGCTATGAATCAAGATGTTGTTGCATGAAAAGAACGTCTTGAAGATACAGTAGATTGGTTAGATCTGAAGAGGCTAATGTTCAAGAACTCAAACAGCGACAACACCATAGAAGTTGGATGTACACGTAATGGGAAAGTGTTCAGAGAAGTCTATGTTGTGAACTTATTTAAGAAGAACTACAGGGAAGAGGGTTTCTACAGTGGAGAAGAAGCAGATCTGACAGACGAATAACATTTAGAACCCATTGAGACAGAGGAAGGACAAGCTAAAGAGCTTCATCGATGAGGACCTAAAGGCTCAGAGACCGCGTAAACCATTGAAGTAAGTACTATTATCCTTCTTGTTGATTCAACATTAAGTAACCAGAGTAATCCTAGTGACCAGAGTGTCCAAAGCACTGTCCATAGTAGCCCACCACATATTCAGTCAGGAACCCTAGGAAGATCTATGGCAGATGAGATGAGACTTCCTATCTTTAGGGGAGATGGATCTGAAGATCCTGATTAGCATTGGTTTCTATGCGAAGCCATATGGAATATTAAAAATATCACCGACGAAGCTGTTAAAAGGACCCAGTTCAACACTACCCTAAGGGATCGCGCACTGAGCTGGAACATGAAACTTGTTCAAGGACTTGCATAGCCTAAGCCATTGAATCATATCAAGAACATGTTGATTGCAAATTTCAAGAAACCCAAGTCATAGTCACAATTTATCACAGAGATGAAGGAGATCAAGCAAAAGGTGGTCGAACCTATGTGGGAATTCGATCAGAGATTCAATACCTTGAAAGGCCGATTAACTTTTCAGATCCTTGATGAACAAAACAAAGAGTGGTTCATCGTTTCCCTTTTACCACACATCAGAGTTCCCCTGATGCAGCAGAAGATTTATTTGCAGGCAGAAGCATTGGAGATTGCTATGAATCTTGAATCGACCCCTAGTGGAGAATCCAGCTCAGGTATGAGCCAGATCTTGAGCCAGCTGACTAGTTTGTCTCTGCAGGTCAAGGATATGAAGAAGGACAAGGGGAAGGACAAATGAGATGATATCTAGTGTGTAAGATTCATATCAGAAGGCCATGATAAGGAACTCTATCCTTTATTCCATGAATATTTGGCCTCAGGAGCACCGAGCCCCTTGAAACAATTCAACCTGCCTTGGTGTGAAGTATGCAGAAATAGGCACCGCACAGGTGAGTGCTATTACATGTAGAAGTATGTCCAAACACCTACAAATTTATATTGTACATTCTGTAAGTCTGTAGGACATGATGATAGAGATTGTAGGGCTTATGATCTCATGCACGAAAGGTCAAGAGACATATATAAGATCCAAGGTGAAGTACAACAAGAGGGAAATGCTATATAGTACAACTCTCATGGGAGAGAAAACTTCAATCCTCATGGTGGATTCAGAGGAAGAGGATGAGGAGGAGGAATGAGTCAAGGCCGAGGACAGATCATCTCTTACAACTGCACACAACCCAGACACCTTGCAAGGAATTTCCAAAACCCTTGTACCAATTGCAACTACTACAACTCATTTGACCATGTTATAGAAGAATGTCATGTGTTGCTTGCCAAGCTTCAGGAAAAACAAGGACCTCAACAGAACCCACAGGTGCAACTGATATATGTTGAACCTAGCAGAGGAGACCCTAGAGTCATTGTCATAACTAGAGGAGGCGCTGCTACAGGAGAAGATAGAATGACTGAAGGAAAGATTGTAGGGGACTTAGGTATCAAGAAGGCCACAGAGAATACCTAAGCCTTTAATGCAAAGAAAGAAAGACAAATATTTGAGGAAGCAAGACAAGAATTCAAAGAAGATCAAGGTTCCTCATAAAAAACACAACCAGAAATAAGATAGTATGGAATGCCTCACGCATTTGATCAATCTGCTTCGCCAAGAGAAGGAAAAGAGGTAAGCAAGCTCATGGAATTTTTATACACTTGTATTAAGTTAATTCAAGATGAGAATGTTGTGCAAGAGCTACAGAACTTAATCAGATAGTATGAACTAGGAAAGACAGACCCCTTATTGAATAGGGAAGTACACCAAATTGGTAAGAAGAGAAGGACAAATAAGGAATTACATTTGAATGCTCAAATAGGAGAGTATGAGATAGACTNCTTAGGGTTGGAGGTCAATGTCATGATGAAGAAAACTTGGGCACAGATGGGAAAACCGAAGTTGATCTATTCCCCTATCAGGCTTAGGATGGCTAATCAACAAGCTGTCAGCCCATTTGGACGATTGGAGAATGTCCTTGTGGACATCGGTGGAGTAAGAACGTTTGCAGATTTTGAGGTAATTGAAATAGTTGACAACAATTGTCCTTACCCTACGTTGTTAGGGATTGATTGGGCCTTTGATAACTCTATTGTTGTTTACTTAAAGACGAGACGCATGAATTTTGAAAAGGATGGCCTTAGGTTCATCGCACCTTTAGATCTAGATGAATTTCAACGATACACAGAGCCCATTAGAGAAGAAGACTACACATATGCACTAGAAAACATATACAAACTGGCAGCCAGACAACAGGATTACATCAACCCTACAGCCGATGGGAATCTATGTTGGCAAAGTGACAGCGCGTTTTCATCATATTTAGAAGAAGCGTTGGAAAACTGGTAGAACTAGATGTACAAAGTATCCACCAGAATATGTGCTAGATTAACCAGAGAAGTTCCCTGGATCGGCACAACAGTAAGTAACTTACCCACCTTTGATGTTTTGAAGCCTTTAGAAGCCTTCCTCCTATATTTAGAAGAAAATATACCAACACAATAGAGGATATTGGCAATGGATGAGGCCCTAAAAGCCACACCAGCAAGATGGTGGGAGACACACAAAAGTAATATTACAGACTGGGCACAATGTTGAACCTTGATGACAGCGCTGTTTTCGGCACAAGCAGTTTGCGAAGTAAGGTATATCGGTCGAAGTTTACCAAAGGACCATGTGCAAAGATGTGAAGAGGCCTAGAGAGACATCCATCAAGACCAGTGGGTGCAAAGATTCATTAAAATGCTAGATACGACTCCTATCAACTGGTACCTTCAAGCAGAGATGCGCCTCATCACTGCAGACTGGGAAGGTATGATTCAGAATTTTGTAACCATCTTTTTATTTGAAAGTGAATATCATTTAGTAGACCAATCATTACATATTGTGAGAAAGAAGGTATTCAAGGAGGCATCTAGCCTCTCTATGGAACAAGAAGAGGACGAATGGACTGTGCCTCTCCAAAAATTGCAAAATTGCTACAACATCAATGCTGACGATGATGATCCTAGGAAGGTAAACATCACTGAAACAGAAGGCCAAAGAGATTTGGAAGGAATAGGAGTGGAGCTATCAATTATTAGTAAGCTAATCAAGATTAAAAAATTCAATATTGGGACAGAGGAGACACCAAAGCTTGCCAATGTCAGAGATTATTGGGATGCTGCTATCATTGACAAGATTACAGAGTTGCTGCACAAATATCAGGACTTGTTTCTGACCAAGTTCACTGATATGAAAGGTATCGAAGGTCCTATGGAAGAAATGAGGATACCTTTGAAACCAGGTGAGAAGACAGTCAAGCAAAGAACCTACAGATTGAACCTGAAATATAAGGAAAAAGTGGATATTGAGCTCAATAGAATGCTGGAACCAGGGATTACAGAACCTGTCAAAGAGTCAGAATGGATTATCCCTATGGTGGAACAAGACAAGAAGACATGTGATATCAGGATCTGTGTAGATCTCAGAAAGTTGAATGATTCTTGTTTGCATGACCCTTTCCCTACACCATTCACTGATAAAGTATTAGATAATGTGGGAGGCCAAGAGGTATATTCTTTTACAGATGGATTTCAAGGATACCATTAGATCCAAAATGCCAAGGAGGACCACCAAAAGACCACATTTGCCACAGAATGGGGATCCTACCAATATACAGTGTTTCCATTTGGACTGAAGAATTCCCCAACCATCTTTTCCAGGGTGGTGGTAGAAGCCTTCAAAGAGTTCTTGCATAAATTTTTAGAAGCATATTTTGATGACTGGACTATGTTTAGCTTGTTGAAAACCCATATTGAATGTCTAAGGCTAATGTTGGATAAATGAAGGCAGTGTCAAATTGCTTTAAATATGAAGAAGTGCATCTTCTTCTCACCCTTTGGAGTGCTATTAGGTCATATTGTATGCAAGAAGGGACTGTTGGTTGACCCATCTAAAATTGCAATTATAGTTGATTTGTTGCCTCCTACTTCAGTTAAACAACTGTGCACTACACTGGGACATACTGGATATTACATGAAATTCATTAAAGGATATGCCCAAATTATAGCACCGATGGAGAAGCTCTTGAATAAATATTGTAAGTTTGGCTGGACAGACGAATGCCAACAGAGCTTCGACACACTTAAGAAGAAGATGGTTACTGCGCCCATTCTGGTTTTTCTAGATTGGAACAAAGAGTTTTATGTGCACTTCTTTGCGTCTTCTATTGCATTGGGAGTAGTGCTAGAACAACGTGGAGAGGGGGATATCGACCATCCATTAGCTTTTTCTATCAGGAAGCTATCTACAGCTGAAATTAATTACACCACCACCGAAAGAGAAGGACTAGCCATGGTGTATGTGCTGCAAAAATTCTGCCACTACTTGTTGGGAGGACACTTTAAAATGTTCACAAATCACTCCGCATTGAAGTACCTAGTCAACAAGCAAGTGTTGGGGGGATAAATATGCAGATGTCTTCTGCTGGTTCAAGAATATGATTTTGAAATCATAGTTAAGCCAAGATGAATGAACAAGGGCCCTGACCACTTGTCGAGGTTGGAACATGGCGAAGAACCCACTAGTTTGGAGGATACACCGTCGAATGCACAACTTCTCTCCATTAGAAATATTGAAGACCACTTCATAGACATAGTCCAATTTTTGTCAACAGGAATGGCACCTAGTGAGTACACAATTCCCCAGAAGAAACAGTTAGTGGTGCATGCTACAGACTTTTCAATTATAGTCGGTCAGCTATACAAAATGGGACCCGATGAGATATTAAGGAGGTGTGTTATGGAGACAGAGTTCCCACTAATCCTCGCAGAAGCTCATGAAGGCATCGTAGGAGGACATTACGCAGGGAAAGCAACTGCACAGAAGGTTCTGCGATCTAACCTTTGGTGGCCTACCTTATACAGGGATGCTAAAGATTATGCCAAAGCCTATGTTGTATGCCAGAGAGTTGGGAAACCATCTAGAAGGGATGAAATTCCATTAGCACCTCACATGACCCTACAATCATTCGAAAAGAGGGCCATTGAATTCGTGGGACCTATAAACCCACTAGGGAAGCACATGAGTGAGGTATATCATTATTGTGACAAAATCCCTGACTAGATAGGCTGAAGACAAAGTAGTTAAGGACTATAGTGCAACTACAACCACATTTTTTATATTTGATGACATAATAACCAGGATTGGATGCCCAAATATCCTCATGAGTGATCAAGGCACACATTTCATCAATAAAATAGTCGAAGCCCTGACTGAAGAATTTGGAGTCCACCATCAGAAGAGTACACCGTACCATCCACAAGTAAATGGAATAGTCGAAGCATTCAACAAGATCTTGGAGACAAAATTAACAAAGATATGCAGTGTGAACAAAGATGATTGGGATTTAAGAATACCTGTAGTACTATGGGCCTATAGAACCACTTGCAAGAAATTTACATTGCAGACCCCTTTTAAATTGGTTTATGGTCTTGAAGATCTTGTTCCAATGGAGTATTTAGTACCAAGCCTGAGAATAGTTGCTTTTACACACATGGATGATACTGGAGCAGTTCAAGAGAGGCTTGCACAGTTGGCTAAACTAGAATAAGACAAATGTATTGCAGGATTCCAACAACACTTTCAGAAGGAAAGAGAGAAGGCCTATCATGACAGGCACATCAAAAAGAAGGCATTCAAGCAAGGTGACTGTTGCACCTCTTTCGTCACCTTAGTGAGAAAAATAGAGGTTCTTGCAAGCTCAGTTGGGTCTGCTGAGAAGGACAGCTGCAAGGAAAAGAGTTAGGGAAAGAAATAAAAGACTACAATTAAGAATTAAACTAAGAAATGCAATAACAACCAAATTCATGAGCATAGGGACATAGAAACAAAAAGAACCATAAGACCCATG
>JASDQU010033843.1:5993-21968 GCA_032191745.1 Picea mariana | reverse complement strand
TTCAAAAATTTCTGTTTCATTTGGTCCCATGTTGTGATTACATGGCCTCCAAGACTCATAAACCATCTTAGTGCATTCCCTTTTAGGGTTGCTGGAAATAGCTTCAGTTTTTTAGCATCAGAAATGTAATCATAACTCCTACATAATATATCAAACTCAAACAAAAATTCATCAGGATCCTCTGAAGATAAACCATGAAAATTAGCAATGCTGAGAGTGGGATGTTTTTCATGGGGGCTGCTCCTCTAGGGAGATTGCCTATAGGGAATACTAATGTAGAAAAAGAATTTTCATCTTTTACCTCTCCTTTTGCCTCGTGATGCAATTCCTCATTGTACTCATCGATGTTTTCCTCTGTTTGCTCCCCTGCTGCGCTTGCTCTGTCCTCAATATCTCCTACTGGCTTCTGGACTATCTTAGGGCTCCAAACTTCTTTCCCTGTTCCAAAATGTGCTTGAAATGAAGGCTGGGAGTTTTGTTTTCGAAGATTTGGTCGTTGAGCAGCAGATTCAGACTTTGATAAGATTTCGTCTATGTAGGTCTTTCTTCCTCCTTTTCCTTTTCCCTTGCCACCTGTAGGGTTAGTGTCTTTGGGGGTTTTCATGCAATATTTTTATCTAAAGAAAAGAAACCATAAGTGCTTTTGAAATCTATAGCTATATTCCCCGGCAACGGCGCCAAAATGTTGGTCACTATAATTGCTTGATTGATTCAAACAACCAAGTGAAACATAAATTATCAACCCAGGGAAGTATTTTATTTCAAATATAACCACGGACTATATATGCTCAATTCCAAATGCAACTTACAGTTGTAGTAAAAGAAACTATGCTAATCACACTTGCTTGAATATACTGAATTCTGAATTAAATCATAAGAAAGCAACTTCCCTATTGCAGATATTAAAGATTAATCTAAGAATCCTGGATTACATTATAAATAATACTTGCAATGGGAAAGAACATCTATTCTGCAATCAGAGAACAGGACCCTTACTCTCAAACAGAGACTTCAGTGCTGACACTCTTTCATGAAAAAAGTAAGCAGAAGACAATTAACTCTATCTAATAGAGAACAAGGCTGTCTGGTTCCTTCCTTTCTAAGAAGGAGCCTTAGGCCCTATTTCTGCCTTAGCACACTTGTGAAACTGAGGTTTACAGAGAACAGGATGGTGTGATCCCTTCCTTTCCGAGCAGGAACCTTGCACCCAATCCATGGCTTAGCACGCTGCAGAAGTAAATGAAATCTATAGAAGACAAGGTGTTCTGATTCCTTCCTGTCTGAGCAAGAACCTTTAGCCCAATCCCTGGCTAGCACACTTGCAGAATTGAATGAAATCTACAGAAGACAAGGTGTTCTGATTCCTTCCTGTCTGAGCAGGAACCTTTAACCCAATCCCTAGCTAGCACACTTGCAGAATTGAATGAAATCTACAGAAGACAAGGCGTTGTGATTCCTTCCTGTCTGAGCAGGAACCTTTAACCCAATCCCTAGCTAACCTCATAAAATCATCACATAAGATTGCTGATAAAAAGAATTACAAATTTCATTTGGTAAACTAAGACAGAGTCAGTAGTGTTTCAGCAACGCAGAATTCATTAAAACAGTGTTTCAGCAAAACGAAAATTAATCAAAATATAAACAGAAATTGAACCAACACACTTATAAAACTAATGGGTGAATCTTGTGATGAAGGTGGGCCCTCCCTTCTCACAAGATTCCCCTGAAACGGGAAAGCTTAGAGACGGATAATCAAATCGATTTTCTATTCATCTGTCAAAACATCATATTACAATCTGAAAAAGTGAAGCATGTCCCTCTCTCTGAAGTGTTCAATACATAAAAACTTTGATTTCTCGAATGGTGATTTTTCTCTTATTTAAAGAGAAAAACCCTTCGATACAATTTGATCAAAACTTACAGTGTGTATCTGAGTCCTATCTTTAACCGGATCTTCTTTCTAATTCAGAACAGGTTGTCCTAATCTTATGCAACAAAAATGCTATTACAGGAGCTGGATGATATGACTAAGTAACGGCTTCTTTTCATAGCTGCCAACGTTGTTTCAGCATCGCAATTCACGGGCTGTTTCAGCCACGTGAATTGCGCTCTTGACTGTGTCGGCTTTGGTGCTTGTTGACCGCTGATTGTAATGGTTCATGTTTCAGCATCGTTAGTTCTGGCAGTCTCCTCTGTGTTTCAGCATCTGCAGCTCTGGGCTATGTAACAGCTCTATGTTTCAGCATCTGCGCTTCCAGACTATATGACAGTTCTGTGTTTCAGCAACAACGACCTCGGACTTGTATAGCCTCTCGTGTTTCAGCAATAGAGACCTCGAACTATATAGCCTCTTGTGTTTCAGCAACAGCGTCCTTGGACTTGTGTGACAGTTCTGTGTTTCAGCAACGGGGCTCAAATGCTAATCTGCAGTCTAATCAATGGTTAAGTCCAAAAGTAATGTAAAATATTATGCAAAATAGATTAAACGTATAGTAATGAGAAGGGATGTTGTATACCTTTGGAATGATCAGCTAAAGTGATAGTATGAGCTCAAATATGGGTGATCAAGATTATAATAGTGGCAAAAAAAGTATAGGCAAAAAGGTGCATTGTGAGGTCCTAACAATCAGCAGTGCTTTTAGGGGGATTCTTACAGTCATGTCAATAGTCTTTAATTGACCTCAGCCTTCCCATGGTCATCCTCTACTTGAGGTTTCCCATCATTGGTAATTGTCTTCCTCAACAGTTCCAATTCCTTTCTATACACAACATGCATCATTAGTTTTAATATCAATAAAAATGCATGTATCATAACATCCAATTTCATAACTTCTTCAAAATGTCCTAGTATATACTTATGCACTTCATCACATTATCTTCAAGGGTCTCCATGAATGAAATACAGACAATTCTTAATTGTTTCTGCAGTAATATAATCATCATCACTATGATGTCAAAACATTTAATTTCATCAGTAAATCAGATTTCTCATTTTAGAGGAAACATAACACATATCAAGAAGGGAGTTAGGTAATCTCCCCTTCTTCCAATTCTTTCTACACCACCTGATACTTTTCATCCCAGCTGAGTTATCTCTAAAGGTTTCACTGGCTTTTCTTAACATGGTTTTATCCAAGCCTATTCAATCAAACATACTCATGTATCCATTCATTAGTCTTCTATTCATTACATGATGCTTTCAAAATGTAATCTAGGATTCTTATATATAGATAGGCTTTGTAGCCCATTGCCCAACCTTCAACAATTATTAGGGTTGTGACTTTGTTCTTCTGATAGATTCCTTACATAGTTTCTTCACAGGGAACTCCCACTGCATGCAACTTCTTTATTGCACATCCACCACTACCTATGATGGACTCAGCCTTGAGTTAGCTTTAGTTTTTTACCAAATATTCCTTAATAAATATAAATGTGTGTCTCGGTCAAGTACCCAAATTATGTATCCATACATATTCTAGTTTGTTAACTTACTTCCATGATGTAATTAACCATATTCATAATCATCAGCTTGTGTGTAGCTTCCATAGGTATAATTCATAGCCTACATACATCTCTACTTCAAAATCAGTCAACTCATAATAGTTTACAATTGTTCTCATGTGACCTTCAAGGCAGAATCAATTGCCTCTTATTCTGACAACAGAGCATCCTTCCTTGTCCACTCTTTCTTATATTTACACTAATATTTCTTGAGGGAATGGAACACATTCCCATTAATCTATCATTCAAAACATAACTTTCATGACTCTTCAGAATCGATTCAACCATGCAACCATGGTATTCGTCTACTATTCATTCAATCTTGGGAAGTTATAATCTTGCCTCACATTTCACTCATTAGGGCAACCATATTGGGCCTTTAGTATACTTATTATTGGGCCCAAGATATTATCAATTTTATGACAGTTATTATACACTTTTGCCGAATGTATATATGTGTTTTTCATCTTTTGAAGGAGATTTTTGAAGAATTTCATGATAAAACGGTATGATCGACACTTGGTACATATAATTGATGTGTAATGATTGTATCAAGTATAATTCATCATGTTCTATGATTTCCAAGAGCTAATTCATATTTTTCTGGTGTTACAGGGAAAAAGCGCACTACATTTCTAGTTCCGGCACTTTATCTGGCACTCGTTCCGGCACTCGATCCGGCACTCTGTCCAGCACCTCTTCCTGCACAAAAATGTAGGGTGACTTGGCGGTTATGGCATTGGTGGCCAGTGATGGGCAAATCGAAAACGTGGGTTTTCTTCATGCTTATTCCCTCTAGCTACTAAACTCTTGACAAATCGATTTTGGGTTGTTATGGTGGGTGATTATTGGCTCACTCTGTTTCGGCAGTTAGGGCACCATTAATGAAATTTACCAATTTTAGAAGTGGTTCGAACCTCCTGTGGTCTACCACTTGGCATGTAAACATTATAAATACCATTGAGGTGGTCATACATAAGTTAAGCATCATATACAACAATGTGATAGGGAAAAACACGTTTTTACTCTGTTTTGAGTTTTACATTGCCAGATTATGCCAGAAATACATTTTTGAGTTTTCATGGTGAATTCGAGTTGCTGAGCTCGTGGTTGGATTTTAGGAAGTAGCCACGACTTGCTGCGGGGGCCACTAGTAGTCTGGTTACTGTCTTTGTGTTGTTTATGCATTTCATAATTTTGTTCTCTTTATTTTCCTGTACATGCATTTCTATTTTGTTAATTAGTTTGTTGTTATAATTTAATTTGCTTTGACTCTCTTTTGTAGGTTAGTATGATAAAGTATGTTAGCATGCATTAATCTCATAGTTAGGAATGGATCTGCAGATCCCTATACTAACCCCATGTGTAGTTAGATATTAGATTATGTTTTCATTTATAATTGTAGAATCAAGTTTAAAACAGAGACTTAGTTAGAATAGAACAGAGTTTTTAATTGGGTTTTCTTTGACAAAGGTTTGATGGATGGATAGAATTGATTTCAGTTTTTAATCATAGCTTGCTTATTTCATTTTTATGTAGAATTGGCTTAGCTAGTTGTTGGTTAATGTAATTGTTAGTTTACTTTTAATTTCTCTTTTTAAGCATTTCTTTATTGTAGTTTGAATTGTTAGAATAGATGTAGTATAGTTTCATTTATGTAATTTCCTTTCCTAGGATTAAAATGCAATTGAATTTCTTAGTTAATGGTTGAATCTAGTTTTGCTTATGTAGTATAGAAGTATAAATGATGATCTTGTTATGTTGTTGATGGTTCATATGTGAACATGCAGGGTATTTAAAATTGTTTTGTCATGGCTAAACTCTCATTGGATTGTTTAATCCATACATTTCACTTTTCCATTGAGATTAGTGTTGAGCTCATACCATTGGAATTATCCTTTGTTGTCAAGTTCCATTGAGATATCATCTAACACTGAAGACATTCACACAACCACCAGCATTATATTTGAATCGTCATAGGTTAAAAGATAGTTTTCCTGCTTTCATAGATATAGTTTCTTTCTTTCATAGGTTAGAATAAAGTTGTATTGTTGTTGTAGGATAGATAGACTTTGCTTTGATAGATTAGATAGTAGTTTTCTTAACATGGAATAAGAATTAGTTCTTAGTTCTTCTTGCTTTCAATAGAATAGATTTCCTTTCATGCATTGCATTGAACATTTAGATTTCCTTTCATGCATTAGAAATAGTTTTGCATTAGGCATTTAGTTCACTTGCCTCTTAGTCTAGATAGTTGTTCAATGAGAATTTTTACTTGCAGTAGTTAGTTGTCTTTGCTTACTTGTCTTTTGCTTTAGAAGGTTAGTTAGGTGTCTTTGCTTACCTGTCTTTTTCTTTAGTAGGTTAGTTAGGTGTCTTTTCTTACTTGTGTATTTTCTTTAATAGGTTAGATGGGTGCTTTTGTTTAATTGCTTATTTATTTGCTTTCATGGTGTAGTTGTTCATTGAATGTAGGTTGGCAAGTTAAATAAGTTTGCTTTTGTCATTTGCTTATTATGCTTATTAGTTTTCTTATTGCTTATTGTTGAACTAGTTTGCTTTACATAGGGTTTTACTTGCTTTCTTAGGGACTATCCATCGATCCTTGGCCCAAAAGTAGTTAGGTTACCTAGTTTCAATTTTCTTAGTAGGGTTTTCTCATTAGATAAGCTTTGCTTGAGTAGATTAGCCTTAGATAGTTGCCTTCCTTAGTTAGACTATACTCCTGCCAGCCTTCTACCTTTGGCATATATTTTTCTACAACTCTAAGTTTACTTACCCCAGGTTGACAATTTAATTGAGGATAGTTTAGTGTCTTTTTAGTACATATAAATCACCTAACACTTATACTCCTACATCATACATGTGCATCAATCGCACATTTAATATCATTCGTATATAACCAGTATTAATATCAGGCTTCATATCAAGAAGCTTCTCAATGCATTAGATCCATGCACCCCAGCATACACAGACAACTAAGTATTCATCATACTAGCTTAGTTTTATCATTAGTGTTCTTTAGTTAAAGATTACAGTCGCTTACATGAATAATCTCACAGTTATAACTCATACTAGTTTTGCCTTCTCTTTATAGCAATGACCAACTAGGGTCGCTCTCCCTTTTATACTATAGCAGCTGACAAGAAACCTTTCTTGCCTCAACTTCTATAGGAGTTTACTCATCTCACCTTTCCTCTGGTCATGAGGAATTATATACTCCAAGTTTAATATAAAGAAATAATTATACTGCCAAGGATCCTACCTGATTCTATCAAATTCCTTTAATCCCACAAAGGTATTAACCACTATATAATCATCCATCACCAGTGCCTAAGGTTCCAACTGCCCATACATAGAGGCAGTGTCACGAATGTCAAGTCATCCGCCTTTCGGGCTTTAGCTACCATTGACAGAACCTTGACACCTTCAGCTATCCATGTTCAAGTCTTATTATTAATGTTAATTAGCATATCCCTACTTAGGTAAGAGTAGTTGTCACTTGACAAGGGTTAAATAAATTCTTCTGCTGAAATTCAACAAGAATTCCCAAAATCACACGTTCAATCTGCAATCCTTTTCCTCAAGGAGTAAATGTAGATAATAGTACCTTATTATGCGAATCTCACTTGAGCCCAAGTAGGCCAAGTGTTGCACCCATGCTCTAATACCAATTTGTAACACACCCACGATGGGGCATAAATAAAATAAAAAATATTTTTTCTCAATTAGTCGAATCCTCCATCCATGTTCTCTAATATTGGTCGATGGACCTTCAAAATTCCCATGCTAAAGCATCTCTTTGGTTCCCTACTGGAATATCTAAGAAATAGATCCATAGGTTTTTGTGAGACTTCACCCATGCGAACTAGGTGCAAGCCCTCTCCACGTGACCACTACCTATGACCACAAGCCTAACTAAAAGGCATGTCATGAAATCACATATTGGGTCCTTGCGTGTGAGTCACCTCGACTCTCCCTATCTCCGATATCTTGATAGGGACCTAACACTTGCTATCTCCTCCTTCATATGACCAGCAGTTGTGACTCAAGATCAACCTCAAGTGCTTAGAATTTGAATGTCACGAAGTTGGAGGGTCACTCACCTCCCTTCTCCCGATATACGAAATGTCGATATCTCCTCGCCACAGATCAACAGTCTCGATTGTTCCACGATCTGGTGGTCCATATCGTGTCGGGATTTCACGTATCAGAACTATCGATGTGATTCACCTCCATTCTCCTGACTCCCAAAATATTGATTTCCTAATCAGAGAATCCTCTAGGCGCTAGCTCCTCCCGCTAGGCTCCTTTGATTGAGACGTTGGGCGATAACCTAGGGCCAAACTACCAAGCGCTTAGGAACTTCATTTTTCACGTCTCCCAAGGGAATTTTTCTTCTCCTCTCTGAAGTCTGATATGCGAAATCCCTCCAAGACCCAATCTACGGTCCACACTCTCCCTTTGATCAACGGCTGTGATCAAATCACGAGTTCTCACGACTCCTATCTCTGACTTCCCAAGTTGCAAGCTAGCGAAATGTTGATCTCTAACCATGCTTCCCTTCTCAATGGAAGGATAGGATCCTTTCACAAACTTAGACTTCATGAGTTCGCTCTCTTGTGCAACTCCAAAAAGGTTAAATCTCCTGCACTTTCCTCTAGATCCAATGGTTGTTGGTTCACGTGCTCATACCTAACCACTGAGAACTGATCTCCTCTACACTCGTTCCTTGTCATCTGGACTCTCATTTGATAGTCCAGGTGGGTCCCTATAGATTCTGGGATCCACGGCCAATATCACATTGAAATTTTGGGTTTTGGAATTCAAAGGGTGATCCAGATTATTTTCGGCATGAAATGAGAGTGGAGATATAACACAGAAATATTCGAAGATATTTCTAGAGAGACAATAATATAATAGAGATATAGGAAAAATATAACAAGAGTCACAGATATACAATAATACACGATTTCTATTAATGAAATAAATGTACAGAGACTGTAAAAGTATGGAGTGAAAGACTCGCTAGAATGGTGGTAGCTTATCTCTGAGAAGAGATGTGATGGCTACTCGCATTCACAAGAAGATGATTATTACAATGAGGCTCTAAGGGCCTTTTTAACATAAGTAAAATCTAAAACCCTAACCCTGGAAGATGAAAAGCCAAAAGGTTTGCGGGCCCCGATGGGGGTAGTTGATACGTCAACTTCCTAGGGGCATAACTTTGGCATACGATCTTCGTTTGGGGCGCATGATAGCTCGTTGGAAAGATCTATCCAAGAAATACAACTTTTGGGTGAGAAACATCGATCTAAGATCTATGTTGCTTCTTGTTTTCTCAAAAACCATCGTTTAGGGCCTCAAAATGGCCCCGGAAGTTAAAAACTGCTAAAAATAGTAAATTACCAAAATTGCAAAAAACATGTTTTGGGCTTGTTGGAGAAGCTTGGTGGCCTCCGATATCCACCTAGATCAATCCTCCCTCCTTAGGAAGCAATGGACTCCATTGCATTGAGCTCCCGGGGGAGAGGGGAAAGTCGATTGCTGAATCTGAATCTTGGTGATCTGCATGCCTTGCTGGAGAAGTGGCATTGCTTAGCTTGTTGAAGGCTATCACGAACCTTTCGCTAGAAGGTTTGGACCTTTTTAACTAGTCTGGCTATTTTAGATGACTATGTGCAGAAGAAATCTTTGTGCTTTGTTGCAACCTTGTCGATCTGCTTCTGTTGGATAGAAGGTGCTTGGGCCAAGGCTGTAGTGGTTGCAGTATCCTTTTGTTCCCCTTTTGAACAGATTGTGGAGAAGATGAATTTTGTAGTATGAGATACTACCTTGCGGTACTGTTTAGGTGGGGTAGTAGTTGGAACTGCTTCTAGTATTCTGTAGAGATGACCCCCCAGAGTAATAATGACACTACGGGGTTGAGACTCATAGATAGCATGGTGTTTCCACATATATGGTTGGCCCAAGAGAACATCACAGACATCCAGTGGGACAACATCACATAAAACCTCATCCTTGAAGGGTTGGATGCCGTATGACAATTGACACTGCTGGATGACACGAAGATCTCATCCTTGGCGAATCCACCCAATGTTGTATGGTTGCGGGTGTGATGTTGTCGACAATCCCAACTGTTTAACAACCTTTGGTGAGATGAGGTTCTTCTGGCTTCTTCTATCAACAATAAAATGCAGTGGGGTCCCCTTCACCCACATCTGTGAATGAAAAAGGCACTCCCCCTCTTCTGGATATGTTGGTTCTTCTAGTTGAATTGCTACGGTCACAACAATAGAAGTGGGGTCTGCGTCGATGATCTGTCTTTTACTAGTGTTTTCAGAATTAGATTCTGAATCAGGGTTCGGCTCCTTGTATTTGATCTCGGCCACCAATGACTGTTTTGAGCGACATTCATCGGTGTTGTGCCAGGGGCTTTAGTGGAAATTGCACCATTTTTTGGTGTCCTTCTTTGTCTTCCCGTGACCCTTCTTTTCTTGTGGTTTGGACTGGTTTTCGGGAGACTATTTGTTAGGGTTGACTTTGTCATACTTTGGTTGTTGTGAATTTGCAGACATGAACTCCCGTTTGTTATGGTACTTAAATTTCTGCTCGATTTTAATAGCATATTGATAGGCAGCACCAAGTGATGAGATGTCCAGGAAATCCATTTTAGTTTGGATGTATCTGTGTAAAGCCCCACAGTATTTCATAACCAAATTTCATTCGGAGTCTTTGATACCCAGCTTGGTGCACAAGGTATGGAAGCTATTGGTGAACTCTGAAACTGATTGGCCCATCTCTTTCCATAGTGTGGTCCATCTCATGTACTGGTCCTCATAGTTTCCAACATGGTAATACTGTTCCTTTTCCGCATCCACAAAAAAATCCCAAGTGGACTCGGCCCCATATATTCCAGACTCCTCTGTGGAACTCTGCTCCCAGTAAGTTTCCCACTAATGTTTGACATGGGGGAGAGCCTTAAGGATTGTGAAGGTGATCTTTTCCTTGTCAGAAAAATTATGAACAGAGAAATAACCTTCTAGCAGATTTAACCATTTATCTAGGGAATCTGCATTTATTTGACCTTCAAATACGGGAATATCAAAATTAACCTGTACCTTGAAAGGTGAGGTGCCTCCAAAGTGGCTTCTTGATGAAGAAACGCATGATGCTATCAACAAACATTGCAGGATGTGGGGAAAATTATCCATCATTTCATCCCTTTGTCGTGTGAGAGCTTGCTCAAGCAACAGACTGATAGAATCGTCTGCTCCATCGTTTTTCTTTTCTTCCACCATTGAGGGTTTCTTGGGCGTGCGAGAGCGATTTTCATCAAGAGAGACAACCTCGATACCCAGCTTGCTATACTATGACCTCGTCGGGGACATGCACTGAAAAACAGTCAAGAGCAGCCTGCTCTGATACCACTGATCCAGATTATTTTCGGCACGAAATGAGAGCGGAGATATAACACAGAAATATTTAGAGATATTGCAAGAGAGACAACAATATAACAGAGATATAGAAGAAATATAACAAGAGTAATAGATATATAGTAATACACGATTTCTATTAATGAAATAAATGTACAGAGACTGTAAAAGTATAGAGTGAAAGACTCGCTAGAATGGTGGTAGCTTATCTCTGAGAAGAGATGTGACGGCTACTCGCATTTGCAAGAATATGATTATTAAAATGAGGCTATAAGGGCCTTTTTAACATAACTAAAATCTAAAACCCTAACCCCAGAAGATGAAAATCCAAAAGGTTTGCGGGCCCCGATGGGGGGTAGTTGATATCTCAACTTCCCAGGGGCGTAACTTTGGCATACGATCTCTATTTGGGGTGCACGATAGCTCATTGGAAAAATCTATCCAAGAACTACAACTTTTGGGTGAGCAACATTGATCTTGCTCCCTGTTTTCTCAAAAACCATCGTTTAGGGCCTCAAAATGGCCCCGGAAGTTAAAAACTGCTAAAAATAGTAAATTACCAAAATTGCCAAAAACATGTTTTGGGCCAGTTGGAGAAGGTGGGTGGCCTCTGATATCCACCTAGATCAAAGGGTCTTCCCTTTTATGATTATTACTAACATTCATCAGACCTACGAAGGCTAAAGAAGTTGAGGCGCTAACGCCTGTGTTCCTTCCTCAAATCTAACGACTGTGATAGACCTCAAATATTCCTGAATGGATCTCATCTGTTCAAATTCCAAAAAAAAGGATACTCCCTCTCGATACTTGAATTCCTCACTATTCCTCTTGAGCTTCGTCGGTTATGAAGGATTTAAGAGAATTACACTCTTTCTTCTAGAATTAAAACTTAGAATAATTTATGCATACTCCTTGCGCTCATTCATCAAGTCTAGAACTTAAGTGGTTCTCGATTTATGCTTGCCTTGCAGATAGCCTGTGCATATCTGCACTACCTATCCTGAGTGTAACACACTCCATCCTTCAAGGGACTCAGAACGACTAGGAGGGTCCACATGCGTTCATGAAATTGTGTCCAAGGTCAACAGACATACAGCTCGGGATTCTAGCTTAAGCCACCATAGGACACAAGCATTTGCAAGTATGAAACATGTCCTATCCATATGATTTCCTACTTTCCTAATTTCACATTCAGGAAGATACAAAGAAGGAAATATGGTATAAATCATTAAGCAAACATAACCATCCCTGCAACATTCATAGTATATCCAACTTTAACTCACAGTACCACTTAAATACACAAGATATGCGATTACTTATCTATTACAGGTGGTATCCAACTAACTGATTTGTGGGTGTTCATCCTTCCACCCTACCATAGGCACAGAGGCATTCATTCTTAGCACTCTCTCCGCCCCCATGCCAAGCCATGATATCACCAAGGAACTCTCGCAGTTCTAAAGGATTCTTTCTCTGTTCAACTTTTGCTTGAGTTTTGTTTTCTGCAACTTTCAAAAATTTATCTCTGTTATGGCCTCAACGAGGTTTATCAGATGCTCACTCAGCATTAAGCTCGTGACCTTCTATTCATTATCCCTTGGAGAGCTATGCACATATCCCTTACGAGCGTGTGCTCTCATCTGGTTATCCATGTGTATCTATCTTACCTATCATGTTCCTTTTGTCAGAAGGAAGCTCGAGTCTGCAGGTCTTTGTGGTACTTTAGGCTGACATTTGGCAGCTTGACCATGCTTCCATTCATGGGGGTGGTTCATAATTCAACCATTGGTCCTTTCTTCATTAACTAATTTCTCTCCTTGGGATCTGAAGGAGGTTTTTCATCCTCATCAAGGGAATTTTGGGGTTATTTGGTATAATGAACCCTCTCATATAGTTTTCACATTCTTCCTCTAGTGATATAATGGCCAGTACTTTCAAGGCTTCACCCCCACAGTTAGTTATTGGAAATTCAAACAATAATACATTTACACCGTTCCCATGCCACAACATGGTAATCCTATTTTATGATTAATTACAAGCTGGGAGAAACAGGGTGTTACATATATGATAAGGGAATCCAAGCCTCTGAAAACTTTGAGTAGTTTGTTTCTCCATACAATCAGAAGATTAAAGCCATTAAATACATATAGGGCTCTCTGAGGTTTATCGAGATGTACCAGCCATTGTTCCTATTTTTGAAATTTTTATCCTCTTTCAACTATGAGGCTAGTAATTGGCTGGTGTCATGAAGCTCATACAACCTGACCACAAAATCTATATTCAGTCTCTCCTCTGGGTCTCTGAGTTTGTAATATTTTTGTACCTCTACTGGAAGAAATATACCAACACATTGAACCTCCTCATTGTTGACTATGCATTTCACTGTGTCTGCATGGTCAATTATCCATCTTATCATTTTGATGCAGGATAGAAATGGGATCCAGAAAGCCACCCTGTGCAAATATGATCGCCTAATATTTGGGAAAACTTGGTCATCCAATACCCTAACATATGGGTTGTTGTGAAGTGTAAACTTCGGGTAATCTTCCTGATTGATTTTGTTAAAAAGGTCCCCTCAATTTCGGAGCATTACTTTATATCCAGTGCTTGCCTCTCTATCCCCAAATGATTGAGGCTAGGTAAACTGTTTCTTGGTCGAATTTTGGATAACTGATTATGTTTTTGAAACAAAATCAATCTCTCTTACAGTCGTTGGTGTCAACCCTTCTTCGATCGCAAGTTCTTTCATTTTGGTCATTATTGATGAGAACTTGGTCATCTACTTTTGCGGAGGCATTTTCCTGCACAAAATGTTATAATGAGTTGCAAACCAACTTTGATAAGCGTTATAATGAGTTGCAAACCAACTTTGATAAGCGTTATAATGAGTTGCAAACCAACTTTGATAAGCGTTGATAAACGATAAAGACAATTCCTAACTCTTCCTTGCAAGAAATAACCTAGGCTTACTGGTAATTGAAGTAATACAATGAGTTGTAGCCTCTTCAATCCTCTCTCTTGCTTCCTCATCTTCTTAGGAGATCAGTGATTTGTGAACGAAATATCTTGTAAATTTAAAAAACATACTTATCATGTCACATCGAGTCTTAAATTAAGGTGTGAAAATGTGACCTGTACAATCTATAACATAATCCACAACATGCTTAGGATTAGATGTAACCCAGGTTGGCAGCGCAGGAGCATGTTTTTTCAGAGTTCATCGACGAATTCAAATTTTGAATGTAGGTCGACGCGTAGCATCGTCGTATCAATTACGTGAAGTTATTTTTTTTCTAACAAATCACAGATCCCATCCTTCACTCAGCTAGAGGTGTCCCATCAAATTACCCAAGCGTTTTCGCATTTCATAGGAACTAGTATGATCGACATCGGGGATAAGTAGGGTCTTTAAATGTACAAGATGAATCAACCAGGATTTTCGGTAGCTAATGAGTTCATCAGCATCGACGGTTTGTCTTTAACGTTGCTTCGTGCGAACCTTTAGGAAAAAGTTCCAATGTCGACCCAAAATTTTGTACAATGCTGGTGTGGAAGTGTTGATGTGGAAGTACAGGTATGACATGGGGAACATCAAAATATGATGTGGGAGATAACCAAGCAATACAGACTATATACGTGGCAAAAAATGTGACGGTTGATTTGACCTTTTTGGCGTGAGAAGCATTTTTTTTTTGGATTCGGTAATTTTACTTAGACATATGTTTATAGATACTGACCCCTTTCTTCCTTTTTGGTGATTCCGATGATACATTGGCGATCAATGATTGTGCTTGTTTATCTTGGCATTTTCCCTTTCAGATTTCACCGATGTTGATGATACATCGATGATTTTTTAAAGAATTGTTTTCACATACCAGAATCATCGATTGGTACACGACTCTTTTAAAAAAAAACATTAAGTTGTGTGTACTTAGTCTTTATGCCCCTTTTTACTTAGAGGAAAATGGAAATGTGTCAACAAACTTCAAACCAAAAAAAATGAGATCACAACAACAAAAAAATCCATGCATCCCAACAAAAATGACTCTATTCAAAAATGAAAAAGTGGTACCCAAAAGAAAAATTTTGCAAAGTATTTTAGGGTTTGTTAAGTGCTCAACAAATGGAAATTATCTCATCAAAAAAATAATCTCTACTCATTCCCTTGTTCTTAGCATGTGAAAATTGGTTGAGAAACCATATGGATTTATTCTATTATTTTCAATGGAACCTTTTCCATCAACGTGCACACAAATTCCAGGGTTCGTGAATCTGGATCCGCCTATGGGGTTTAGATTTTCCATCCCCTTTCCTATTTAACTGCAATCCATGTCTTTCCTAGACAAGAATCAAGTAGAGTGTCCACTGGCGTGAGGCCATTAGCTATTATTCCTTTCCTACGGTGTTTCTCCATTGCCAGCGAACATCCATAGCCCTAATGGAGTCACCCCGACATCATAGACCTTGTTCTACTTCCAGGGAGCATCCATAGCCTTGATGAATTTATTTGCATACCTTCTCAGACTTTACACTCCCTTTATTTTTCCCTTCAATATGGTTCATCTTTTTCTGGCATAAATACCAAGAGCTAGTTAGAGAAGAGGATATTTGTTTTTTGAAAAGGTGAAACTGTTAGGGTGGAGATTTCCCTGGATCTCTCTTAGAGGTACATGTGATTATTTCCATCTATCCATCCTTCCTTTTAGATTTACCAAGCCACTAGGTAGATATTTAATCACTTCCCCAGGTAGTATGCTTACAAATATTAAATATGATGTTTGAAAATTTGTGTTTGCTCAGCGTCTCTTATTTTTCATATAAGTTTAGGTTAGGAGCATAGTTTTCTTCACCATATCCTTCCAATAAAACATTAAAGTCAACAATTCCTTTACAAAACATAACTTAATCAAATAAGAAAATAACAAGAAAAAAGAAAGAATGAAAAAGGGGCTCAAAAATGATCTTCCCTGAAACACACACAATTTTTCTAATCAAAATGTACGCTGAAAAAGAAACAATAACTCAAACAAAGCATCAA